>VXBO01011420.1:779543-808095 GCA_013400135.1 Rhinoptilus africanus
CCTTCCTTCCTTCCTTCCTTCCTTTCCTTCCTTTCCTTCCTTTCCTTTCCTTCCTTTCCTTTCCTTCCTTTCCTTCCTTCCTTTCCTTCCTTCTTTCTTAATCTTTCTTTCAAACAAGGTTTCCTCTTTGAAACAGAAAGCAATGGGGCAACAATGCTCAGAGCAAAAGCAAAGCTTATCCCACTTTCAGAACATAGCCAAGGAGTTTCTGCAGTGCTGGCATACAGTTAATATTTAATGCCGATGTGTTTTGACTTTATTATATTTTTTGTTTTTTTCAGCAAACTGTTTGGAAAGGAATAAGACAGATAGAAAAGCTTTGGTCTGGAATTCTGATCAGAAATGTTACCCATCTACTTTATGGCAACTCTGATTTTTCTTTTGCTTTCTTTTTCTTAAAAAAACAAAAAAAGTAAAAAAAGTTAAAAAAAAGGCTTGTTGCAGGCTTGCTCGCCTGAGCTCTAGGCTGGTCGGCAGCTGTCTTGGAGGCACCTGGTGCTCCGGGACCGCCGGCTCCTTTGGAAGCAAACCCACTGATCAGGATTCTGGATTCTGATTGCTACAAAGGGTATCCCGCAGTACCACGGGGTACCTTCGTTTTTTTTAAAGAAGGATTTAGATACACTTATATTACGCAAACTGTGACCTAATGGCAATAATTACCTCAAATGTGGGCATTCATCCTGGTTTTAGCCTTTCTGAAAACATGTAGCCAGCTTGAACTTCGATTCAAAGACTCTGAACTCCGTAGGGGCGGAATAGCGATAAATGCCCACCCTGGTCATTGTTGCTTGAGTGAATTCTGAAGACAGTGAATCTTTAAAAAGAAAAAAAAAAAAATTAAACCAAGGAATAGATTACTCTTTTATGTATTTTAATCAATTGTGATGTTAAAATGCACATGTAAGTATATATGTTTATAGCTACTGTAAAATGCTTTGGCCTTCTAGAAGATATTTAATGAGTCACATTTTAAACCAATATGAACTGAATAATAGACTGTGGCTACTTAAACAGTTTTCTGGCTACATTTTATAGTTATTACAGTGTTTTATAGTTTACATTTAAACTGGTACTTTTTAAGGGAAATCCTGTGTTTATAAGTGACACCTTCAAAAACTTAATACAGCTGCCTCTTTTTAATTTCGCCCGTTAAAAATGGAAAAGTACAAGTGTGTCTTTAATATGTATATTCTGTTTTGAGATATAACATAGTGTTGGAAAGTCAGTCCAGAGATCAAGTAATCCACTGTATTCCAAAGTCTGGTCAAAAAAAACACTCCACCCACTCCGAAGATTTTAGTCTAACAGATAAGCTATTTGTTTGTTCACTTGTTTTAATAACATACTTTATCAGGCTCCTTGGGTTGAAGCCGGGAGCACGATGCTAAATTCACTGTTCTATGTAGAATCCTCATCTGGATGAAGATACCCGCATCAGGAGAATGAAGGATATTCAAAGGAAGGATTGTATTGTACTGTTGATAAATCATTAGCCAAACGATTAATTCCTGAGTTAGTGAATGCCTGTTTTTATTTTGGGGAATCTGGGGGGGGAGGGGAAGGGGGATTGTGTGTGTGTGTGTGTGTGTGACAGCCACTCAGAGGCAATGCTGTAATTTGGCGTTCATCTGTTCACCCCTTTCTTACAAACGATGCTTACCACCACAGAAATGTTCTGAACCAGTAAACGCAATACAGAGTTCACTGACCATCTCCTTGTCCGCTCTGTTTTCTCATCCCCTGCCAGTTCCCGTCAGTGCTGTTTCCCTGCTGCTGTTACCCCTGTACTTTGCATTTTTGATATATCACATTCCCCCCCCCCCCGCAACTCCCCGCTCTCGCTTAGCTGTCTAGTTTTGTCTCTTGCGTTCCTTCACTTGGGTAATGAATGAACATTGTATAAATGTCTGCTGGGCAAAAGTGGTACTTTTAGGTCATGAAAGTACGGGAATTGGCATTTAAAAATATGTATATGTACATCCGAAGAAACGAGCTTCGGTCCTGGAGCTCGGGTACTCTCGGGAAGGCTCCTTACGTGTTTCCATCATGCCTGACGGGGCTGTATCAGCCACCTTAGAGAAGAGGCAGTGAAAAGGAGTGATGGGGCGATGCTTTGCAGTTGGGCACCAGTGCTGCTCCCAGTACAATCAGCGGCAGTGGGGCCGGGGGAGTGCAACCCGCCTCCTCCTCCTCCTCCCTCAGCACCATTCCGGGGCTGCCATGCCCATCCCAGCATCCGCATTACGGAAGCGATAACGTATCATATGGCAAAGCCAGGACTGTCAGCAGCACTCGGGCCAACTGGAAAACATCCACCCTTGCCCACTGGGCACGGCCATCCAACCAACAGGCTCTGCCGCCCCCAGCACCTGCCCGCTCTTCTCTTCTTGTGGGGGGATCAGACCCGCAAATACCAGCACACTCAAACGGAGGAGCCACCCGAGTCTTGTTGAATACTTTGGCTTGCAGCTTGTTAGGCAAGAAGGGGTTTCCAACACTGGCAACGCACATCCCATAGGATCTGGATGGTTACATATAGCAGCACTTCTGCCCTCAGCAAAGAAATAAAGCGCTTCTGCAATGCTTCCACCTCACGTGGTTACATACAACACTTCTGGCTTTTCTTTCCCCCAACCTTTGTCCCTTATGTGTTTGATTTTTTTTATTTTATTCTGTATTTTTTTTGCTCTGTATTCTTCTCAAAACGAAACTTCCACGGATTATTCCAGGGCACAACCATTTCAGGTGTAAAAAAGGATCTCCTCATCCCATGTTTCACCAACAGAGCAATCGAGGCATTTTTGGGTACCATGTTCTACTCGGGCAGAACCAGAATGTAGCCTGTATCTTTCATACCAAATCAAATTTCTGAAAGGAGAGGAAGTGTCGTTAATAGCTTTATTAAAGGAGTGTGTGAGAGAGAGAGAGAGTAAGAGAGGGAGCGAGAAAGAGAGAGGAAAGAGGGGCATCTGGGAAGGTGAAGAGTCTAGACTTCGGGTAGATAAAAACGAACCAACGGGTGAAACACTTTTTTTTCTAGAAGCTGTAAAATCCTTTTAAAAACAGGAGGGGGGAAATGGAGGGAATGTTTTATGCCTTTCGACTGCCCACGAGCCCAGCGTACTCTGGATGGAAAGTGGAAGTTAATATACACTGCACCAAAATTACGAAGGGGAAGAGAGGGCGGGGAAAAAGCTGTGAAACGCTGTCACAATCGCAAGGGAAGAGATGCCCCTGCCCCAGCTCTGGATCTCGAGTGGTTCTTTCTCTACAGTATCATCTCAGCCCAGTAACCCCACGAAAGCCCTGAGCCGTTGTGTTCCTTCACTGTACGGTTTCTGTAATAAGAGTGTTAATCCATGTTAATCTTTGTGAAAATTATTGTGTGCAACAGTATTTTCTTGTGTACTGCTTTTTTCCTATGTGAATTGTCCCTTTCTTTTTTCTTTTTGGGTTTTTTTTTCCCTTCTTATTTTCCTTTTTTTTTTTTCTTTTGGTAAATACGTCTTTCTTCTTTTAAAAGAAAAAACAAAAACAAACTGATGTGTTGTAGACCTATATGTAACCTATTCCTTAGTCTCATATTATAGGTATGTTATAAGAATGGATATTTTACTTGGCTTTAGAATGTTTTACAAGAAAACTAATTCTTAACCAATCAAGTTCTTGCTACTAAAAAAAAAATGCTTGTGTTTTTCATCATGACGTTGTGTGCTTCTAATTAATAATCATTTTCGTTGTAGAAAAATGGAGTGAATTTATATTAGTCTTGGAAACTAATAATAGCATTGTAAATTTATGAGATGATTTTAACAGAAAATACATTATAGAAGAATATAGTTATTTTAATTGTAATATTACTAACTGTAGGGTGAGAAAGGAGGTCCCGTTGTGGTGAACTATGTTATAGCTTGTTATTCACGGTTTCTTTTTGATCATTTTTTCGGTCTCTGAGGTGAAACGAGTTATTAATCAGAATTTGTAAACTCACATATGCATATTGTATATGTGTAGAAATGTAATCACACTTTGTCTTGGAATTACATTAAACTGTTTTAAGTCACTGCAAAGTTTGTGTGTTTGTCTTCTCGCTAGTTAAAGTTTGGTCTGAACTTCTGGTTAGTGTTCAGTTACTATGATTTATCAGTCTGTTGGAAAAACAGCAGTAATAGTACCATTAATGAGAAATAGTTTCCCCTTTGAGGAGACAGGTTTAGATTTGTGAGATGAATTTATTTTTTTCCCAGGGCAGAAGAACATCTGCGTTCGGATGCTGGGATCTGGGCTTCACTGGAGCGCAGAGGGCTGCTCGGAGCTGCCGTGTTCAGCTCCGCGGAGAGCCCCCTGCTCCATCCCGCTGTGCCGACTGATGTGTGGGGATCGGCTGCGGGATATCAGGCTGGTTTCTCTTTTGATTATGCCTGAGCCCTCATTTCATTTGCTCCCTTTCATTTCTTTGCCGAGTCCCAGGTGACCCCTGAAAGGTTTATATAGACATTAAAAGGCTGAAGGCACCGCCTGTTGCCAACAGCAGTAGCTGCCGTTTGGGCTCTGCCTGATTTTCACCATGAGGTTCTCTCCGGAGCAAGCTGGTGGCGTGACTGCAGAGGGTCCCCTGTTATACCCCAGTGTCACCTTAGAGGAGGCAAATGGCTCCTCAGCAGCTCCTCTTCACGGAGAGGGAGTAAGACCTACCTGGGTTTTGTTACCCTTCCCAGCGTAGTGACTCCTGTGCCAGCTGCCGGGTTCCCTGGCCTGCGGTTCCCCTCTCGTTAGTTCGGCCGATCTCCGTTCCTGGGGATGGCCAGAGGGACGTTCAGTGGGTCGCAGCGGGCTGCCTACAGTGTGGGGCCACACCGTGCATTCGGTCTCTGACAAATGGCATCTACAAATGTGTGCCAGCTGCAGCAGCGAGGCAGAGGCCCCTTTCCACAGGGCTGGTTTTCCAGCCTTCTGTCTCATGAATCCCTGGAACCAGCAGCAAGCTTTGGGGAAACTGGTGCTATGAATTTCGAGGTAGATGATAGAGAAAATTCTAGTAGCAGGAGGTCATGGGACCTTTCTCCTACCTGCCTTAAACTGGCTGGTACCCCAGCTCGGCAAAAGCAATTAAAGTTGGAATGCCTGTGCCTGTTCAGCAAACTAATTAAGTCTGTGTTTAATTTAAAATCAAGCTTTTAAAACATACGCTGACAGGTAATTGCAGGGTTAGGTGGTCTACTGGAAATGGCGAGTTTACTGGGTCACAGTATAAGGAAGAGACATCAGCGAATGATCTAAATGCAGAAGCAGCTGTACATCCAGACGAGAGAGATTAACTAGCGCGGAGTTTCTCCATGTTTGTATGGTGTTACAGTGTCGCCTTTTTCTGTTTCTTTGTTTTGTAAAACGTATCTATAAAACTGTGCAAAATATTTGTCATTCTGTTGTCTGAGACCAAAACAGATTAAAAATGCATTGTAGTTGGAGAATGTACCTTCTGACCATTTTTTCCCAGGAAGGGAAAATAGATTCTCAGTTAAGGCAGGGCCGCTTCTGCCAGAACCTGCGATGCCTTGCGAGGGGGAACAGTGAGGCTTTTCATCCGCCAGATGAAAGGATGAGAACGGCCTTAGAGAATCTGACACTATCGGTGGCCCAAGCCCAGCCTCCAGATTGCCCAGCACCAAGGAATGTTCTGCAAGTGCAGCCGTTTCCCAGGTTTCTCCTCAAATCGATCATTTATCTGCATATCCCCTTGTAAATACTCCTGAGTTCAGTTCAATCTGACTTGGTAGGCATTCTACCGAAACCCAAAGGAGCTCTCACTGACCAGCAGGAGGCCAGGATTGTCTGTGCATCTTCTGCTGGCACAGCTAGCGCATGGAATTCATCCCACGTTGCTCTGAGCTCGCTCAAAAGACATTAAGTACAACTTGCGCAAGGTTTAAACTGCCTGGCAGGGCTTGGAGAGCCCAGTCCACTGCGGAGCTGAGGTCGGCTGCGTCTCCGTCTGTGGCACAAACCTGCTGGAGCTTCAGTAATGTCGGCACCTGGAGCCCCTGAGCAGCTGGTGAGAATTACCCCCACAAAGCAGGGGCTAGTCCAGCCCTTTCTGAGCCAGAAGGGATCTCTGCTGCCCCTCTGAGAGCCTTTGCTAAGCCAGTTTATCCAAGGTGGGTATGATTCTTACTTAAAATTAAGAGGGGGGGACACACCAGCATGGCATACGCACAGCAGCGCAGCTGGTCCTGGCCTGTGCTGCTTGTGCTTTCCAGTGCAGTGGCTACGTTTTAATTCTCTGGCATCTGAAGTTTGGCACCTAAATTTGTATTTATCCATAAGAGGAGAACTCGTCTGACTTCCAGCGCTGCTCTGCCCTCCTGGTTGCTCCTCACTTCAAATGAAACTGGAAAGGGGGACGGGGGACTGGGAGAGGGAATGGACCTGCTCCATGAAATGCTGGCCATTGCTCTTTAGTCACCTGTGCCAGATCTCCACAGCAAACCCCTGCTGGAGCTGTGGAGCTTCACGTGAATTCTTCTGTCTTCTCTTTCTTAACTCTGCCCCCCAGGCCAGGGCAAACACGCCTGCCTCAGCGTTTCCTGCAACGCGCTTTCCCTTTATGTTTGCTCCCCTGAGGTGGCTGGGCAAATAATGAGCAATAAAAGCTGTTATTTAAGGGTCCCTGCGCTGTGCTGTATGTCAAAAAGGAGGGTGTAGAGAGGCGGGGGTCAGTCTCTTCTCCCAGGTAACAGGCGATAGGACAAGAGGAAACGGCCTCAAGTTGCACCAGGGGAAGTCTAGACTGGATATTAGGATAATTTTTTACACTGAAAGGGTTATTAAACATTGGAACGGGCTGCCCAGGGAAGTGTTAAATACCTCCCTGCAGGTATTTAAAAGAGGGGTAGACATAGTGCTTAGAGATATGGTTTAGTGACGGTTGATGGTTGGACTAGATGATGTGAAAGATCCCTTCCAACCTAGATGATTCCATGGTTCTAAGTCTCTGCTCTTTGGGGCTTTTGCTCCAAGGGAGGCAGCCATGGAAGCATCCTCAATGCACAGCCCCTGAGCCATGCTCAAATCCAGTTGTCGAGGCAGGACGCTGGGACAAAAGCAGGCTGGGACACAAACAGGCTTCTCCAGGCAGCGCTGCCATCACCATGCCAGCCCTGGGATCCGGCACGGGCCAGGGAGCAGCACTCCGTCTCACAGGGACTCGTTACCCCTGTGTTAACCCTGTCACAAGGTCCAACGAAAACCCACACCAGGTAGCTCAAGAACGCTTCACTCTAGGCTGCATTTGGGCACAGGCCTTTCTGGACACGGCCGGACACATGGTGTTGGGATGCAGGAGGCCACAAGTCCAGAAGACATCTGGAACAATTCCCGTTTGTACTTGGACACCATGCTGCCTTTGCCGTGTAACTTAATTAAGCGCCAAAAAAGTCACTTTATCCCCCTTTTTTTTATTCCAAGCTCATAAAAAAATAAATTAAAACTTGTAGTAATGTCACAGGAAAAAAAAAAAAAGGAGGGGAAAGTATGATTAAAGAGAAGGACTTACTGTAGTTTACAAAACTGTGACTGGACCCTGAGACAGAAATTCCCACCCCCTGCAGACACTCAGAGACAGACTGAGAATCCCAGAGGATTTCATGCACAAACAGTTGAAGAGTGAGGCTGCGACTGAATTGCCCCCTCCACAGACGGGGGTTTGGGCCATAGCTCCATCATGGCGCTGCTGGAGAAAATCTCACTTCAGATCTCTGAGGGTGTTTCTTCCACATTCGGATATCCTTGATCTGCCTCTCTCCTTCAGACAGCAACAGGCCTCCCCAGGAGATTATGGAATAGGAGTGACAGGAATAATAAAGGCAGGTCTGGAAGGAGACCGGAGGTGGAATCAAGGAGGGTTCGGCCACACTCCCCCTGCATGTGCCAGCTATTTGTCTACCCTGTACTTAAAAAACGTTATGTGACGTGGAGTCCCCAGCTGTCAGAGCTCTGTGAGAGTGCGTTAGCAGTCCTTGGATAGTCACATCTCTTTATCCCTGCCTCCCCCAGGCTCAGAATACCCCCTCTTCTTTTTTTTCTTTTTTTTAATGACCCTTGTCCTGCATGACCCCCTTTCCTCACCTCTCCCCTTGCCTCCTTTATTTTCTCTCAGGATTGGTTTGACCCCAGCATGTGTTTGCATAATTTAGGGGGGTGAGCGGGGGCAGCCTGCGAGAGGCAATGGTGTGTCATGGAGGGTGATGGGAAAAACAAATCCCATTAAATTGGGGTGGTTGGGGTTTTTTTAAAGCTTTAAAATAATATCAGAAATGACTATGTTTGCATGGAGGCAAGGCCATGAAACCCTGATGGTGACGGCTTACCGTTCAGCCTTGAGATAAGCACCTCTTCCTTAGCGTGTTTGTTCTAACCCTTCACGTGTGTGTGCGTCCCAGTGGTGTTAAAATGCTGGTAGGGAAGAACCAGAGTGAGTGGGAATACTTTTCCCACATCTGTGCAATCCCTCTGGCTGTATCGCGTCCCCCAGTCTGTTCTCTTCACCCCCCATCCTTTATGCTGCCTGTGAAAATATGGAAATGGGGGTGCAGGGAGAGATAAAACTTGAAGAGATGAAGCAAAGGAGGTAAAAGGGACTGTGTGAAGCAGAGGAAGGGCAGGCACCATAAGACGGGAGAGGGTCTGGTATTACTGGAAAAGGTGGGTAAAGGGGATGAAATGTTCTGAGACCAGACAGGAGGGGAAAGGGAAAAGAGCTGAGTGAAAAACAGGCAGTGAGTCGAAGAGGAGAAGAAAATAGTGGTGCAGACACGAAAGAGAAAAGAAGGGATTTTCAGAAGCGATGAATTTCCATTGCTTTAACCAAAATACAAAAGAGTGGGTGGGGGTGCTCGAGCCCTTGGGAAAAAATCAGTTCCTGTCTCTCAATCGGATTTCTCCACCCAGCCGCTGGAGCAGCGGGGTCTCCAAAGCGGGAGGCGCACTGGGGTGCGGGAGGGAAAGACTGGTTTTCCTGAGCCGCTGCAGGAGCCGGAGGAGGGTGAGGGGCGGTGGGAGCCGCCGCCGGCAGAGGGCGCCCGGCGCCCGCAGCCTCCCCCGCGCCCGGCTCGGTCCCACCCCCGCCAGGGAGGGGGGAAGGGATTTAAAATTCCTGCCGCCTTCCTGCTGTTTCGCTGCAGTTTAGGCAAGCGCTGAGAAGTTGGCCGTGGCCGGTGTGTTGTACGAGGTGCCGTACATCCATCTGGAATGCGGCGGGCTGGGCGCCAGGGGACATCTCTGAATGCGGAGCGCGGGAGAAATATTCCGATCTGTTGGTGTGGAAGGTGGTTGGGTTGAGATTAAGACAGCTTAATAAGTAAAGAAGAAAACCCACGTGTGATGTAAGGGTAATCGCTCACCGCCTCCCACCAGCAGATGCTCAGCCAGTCCCCCGGCAACAGCAGCTTTGGCATCTCCTGCTTTTCCCTCAGTTTTTATTGCTGGATGTGACGTTATATGGTATGGAATATCCTTTTGGCCTGTTTGGGTCAGCTGGCCCACCCCAGCCTCCTGCCCACCCCCAGCCTACTCGGTGGGGGGCGGGCAGTGGGGAATAGGGAAAGCCTTGACCCTGTGGGAGCACTGCTCAGCAATAGCTAACACGCTGGTGCCCTTACCAGCACTGTTTTGGATACAAATCCAAAACACTGCACTATACGGGCTGCTGTGAGCAAAATTAACTCCATCCCAGCCAGACCTGGTAAAGCTGGGAAACCTTGTGAGGGTCATTGTAGTTCAGATGCTTTGAAACAGAGGGAGCAGAAGAATTTGGAGAACATAGAGACAATTGCATAAAAGTACTCAAAGATTTCAGTTAAAAAAAAAAGAAGTTGGTACTAGAGGTAAACCTAAAGTAAGCAGAATATTCATTCGGCATTTAAGTAAGGATATCACTGGTGCTTTCCTCTAGCAGGAGTCAAAGCTCCTCAAACACTTGCCTTTGATCACAGGGAACAGTGCTGTGCCTGCACAGAGGATTTTATAATACCTCGGTTTGATATCAAATGTTAACAGCTCCGACGTATCCAGTGCTGGAACCACTGATTGTGAGATTCCCATCAAACTGATGGAACTACTCAAACGCCAAATCTAGATGGTGAAAAGTCACTGGGTCCCATTCATCCATCTCAGTTGCCCTTCCTTTGAGCAAAACTGGGAGTCCTCTGGCTTCTTAAATCCATTGCTCTCCAGAGGCTCCTTGCTACAGTAATGAAGATGAAGAATATCACTTCTCAGGAAGGTGAGGGACTGTTAGGATTGGGGTTTTTTCACTGACACCACCAAGATACTTCACCTCAGCTGCAAAGGCAGCAGCCTGATTTCAGACCCATGAGAAGAAAACCGAGTGGAGAGGGTGTCTGTTTTGTCTTTCCTCATTACCACTTTCAGAGTTTTCAAAGAAAACTGGTCTTTCACCAAGAAATACTCGAAGGTTTTGAGCTATGTGCAGATGCTTGAGAAGCCAATGACCTGCTTTGCAGAAAAAAAATAAGCAATAGGCAATCCCTGAGAAGTAAACTGCCTGCAGTTTACAACAGAAACAATGCTTGGGTTCCATTCGTAATGTTTTATGACTCCGTATGCTTACTGAAAACTTTGAGAAAATTTTCCCAAACCAGGTTTGTCATTTATGACCTTGCTTCACTACAAGAGAAAGGATCTGGTTTTATAAGAGACTTTTAGTAGGGTATGTGCCTCCTTGCCCTCTAACTATAGGCAGGCAGGGTCACAGGGCAGTGCACACACTTACTACAAAGCTCAGCTTCCTGTGACTGCCTTCTCTCTCACTTTTCTTCTTTCTTCTTTCCTTTATTTTCTCCCATCATATTTATTTTCCTCTTTGCAATAAGCAGAGTTATCAACGGTCCCAACTGGTCTGTGCTGAGCTCTCAGTTACTGAGCCACCTCACCTGCTTGCCCAGGGCACGATAATTATTCTCTGAACTGTGAAGCAGTTTATTAGGGCCTCTGTTTCCATTTATTAACAGGCCTCCTCAGCAAAGGGCACTTGGAGTACATTGCTGAATACAATAATGATCATCTTTAGATTGGATATTAGGAAAAATTTCTTCACGGAAAGTGTTGTCAAGCATTGGAACAGGCTTCCCAGGGAAGTGGTTGAGTTGCCATCCCTGGAGGTATTTAAGATGTGTAGATGTGGTGCTGAGGGACATGGTTCAGTGGTGGACTGGGCAGCATTAGGTTAACGGTTGGACTTGATGATCTTAAAGGTCTTTTCCAATCTCAATGTTTCTATGATTCTGTCTGAAACCAATTCTGCTGCATCAACCCTCTGTGCAGGGCAATGTGTTTTTCCTGTGCTCTCCACGGCCTGGCATATGGTCTTTATACAGGCTTATATGACAGGTTGCCCTGGCAGAACAGCTGTGTGATCTTGAATCTGTTTCCTGGTGAGTAAACACTGATTTGTGAGTGAACAAGGATTTGTGGGAAAAAAAAAATATTCTATTTTCATCCTCTGGGGAATTCTGCAATCAGAGAATCTGGCTTGGTGGGCAGGAGCCCCACCAGTGCCTCTGAAACTGCTCGCTGTGTGAAAGGGGTCTGGCGAGTGGAGACAAGCCCAGTAACTCCTCTGGAGATGCAAATGCAACTGCTACTGCTCTCCTGCAGAGGAGACCTGATCATGCTGAGCATCCCGAAAGGGAAGAGAATGAGTGTGACGCATCTTTTATACCTCCAGGGAAATGCAATCATAAACTCTGATCTCATGCTAATTGATGCTAATGAAAAGACTGCAGCAAGCTTTAGAGTAGACCCGCAGGTAAGAAGAAATGATATCATTTGAGCCTTGCTGCTGATAGCAACCAAGAGAATGATATTATGGTACCATCGGTTGTGTCAGTGCTGTTAAACCTGTCGGACAAAGGCTAGGAAAAGTGTAAGCAGGGGCAGGAGAACCCTCCAGCTCTGCTTTCCCCACTTGTCTCTCATTTCTCAGGCAGTCTGGTCTCTCTGGTGTGCAGGGGCTGTCGCTGTGGGACAGACCAACATGTGGTGGAGGTACTGAGGTGGTGCCCTGGGCATGCGGATCCTCACAGCCCTCTTTCTTGCCCTCCGCCCTCCCAGGACCCAGAACTTCATACACGCAGTAGCTCCACAGTGCTCTGCAAGGGAGGGGACGAAGCCTCAGGCCCTTCCCCTAAGCCGCTCCAGCAGCAAAAGGAGATGGGCTATTCTGCGAAGGAGCTCAGGGCAGAGACAGTCAGAGAAAAGTGGGGTCAGGACACAAGAAAGGCACTTGTACTGCAGAGCAGAGACTAGTATTAATTCTGCCCCAAAGAATGAGCCCCGTAATTGCAGGCTGGATAGCCTTAGCTCAGTTACAGGGAAAATAAAGGGAAGCTTATTAGGGAATGAGTCAAGAAAGAATTAAGGGAAAGAGTATGATGTAGTTTTATAGTAACTATAAGAAAACTTGTTAAACAAACCTGATTTTTGTGCTTTGAGGAGACTATACATTTGGTTGACAAAGGTAATTGCATGGTGATAATGTATGTGAAACTGTGCTGGGCATATGAGTCATTAGTGCGCTGCATTTTTTGCTAAAAATGAACACCATGCAGTATCAATACAGCCTGTGTGAACGGCACTGAGAAGAGGCTAACTGACAGACCTCAAAGAGCCAGCGAGGAGTCCAGGAGAGGCTCATGGAGATTAGGGCAATGCTGGAAGCTGCTTACTCCATTAATGTAACAATTTAATCGGTGATCTGAATGAACATGAAATCACTATTGACAACAGCAGGGGCTGGCAATTACTAGCAGGACAGAAGACAGTGATGAAGACAGTCATGCAGTCATCCAGCACACTCTGATAACAAAGGGCTATTAGTCTTGGAAAGGTACAAGCTGTGAATAGGAGTAGATTGGGATTTTTAGCCTAGTGGATGGCATTGACAGGTCTGAAACATCCAAGAGCTTAGATGAGATTTGGCAAAACGAGCTATTTTCCATTCTAAGGGCATAAAGAGTCTGTCTTGGATTCAGAAGCAAGCATTAGAGGCTTTCCGGGACACAGGACCTCCACAAGCAGAGCCCTTCCTGACTCTCTCCCAGGCTTCCTGAGCAGTGGAGAGCCTTTTCCTCCCCAGTGTTTCTCCAGCCAGGGCTGTGGAGAAGACACAGCTGCCTGCACCCCACAGCCAGCCATCCTGTAGTGTCAACAGGAGTTGAGTAATTGAAGGCCATACGGACAGCAAAAGAGAGAACTTTCGGGTTCTGCCTCCTGGTGCCATTAATTCGATTAATGTGCTTGGGTTTGCCACAAGGGAAGATTGTGCCCTTCCTGCACAGAGTGGGATCACTCTCCTTCTGGAAACTGATACCCTGTCCCCCGCCATCAGCCTGGTAGGGGCAGGCAGCAGCAGGGGAGCGGTTGCCTGGGAACTACGCAGCACACCCCGGCGGGAGAAACTAGGGTCGAGTGACAGTACCTTTCTCAGGTTTACCTGTTTGCTGGGGGTGGTTTGGGTGTTGGATGTTTTTTTTGTTTTGCTGTTTGTTTTCTTTTTTTGTTATGGAGTTATTCCTTTTTTGATCCGGGAATAATGAGTTCTCACACCCGTGTGCTGCCGCCAAGGGGAGGAGGCACAGCCTTGTGAGGCAGCCGGTGCACTAAGTCATCCCACGTCACTGCCAGCCAGGGATGGTTTTTCCCCTCCACGTAGTCTTCCCCAGGGCAGCCGAGTCCAGCACTCGACGTGTGAATAGAGAATCCAGCAGGCCCTGCTCTGCACCGCGCTGACCCAACACGCTTTGGGCCAGCAGCTGATCCAGGGGGCTCAAGAATATCTTTTTTGAAACAAAAGATGTTTCTGCAGCTAAAGGAAGAAAATCTGAAGGTGAAACGTGAGATGAAACAAAGAAAGAGCATTTGTACATAAATCTTAACAGAAAACACAGTTGTTTCAACAGCTTCCACTGAGCATAAACACACCTGTTAGAGGTCAAGTGCCAGAAACAACTCTCTCTTAAAGCCTGGCTTCTTCCGACTCATCCCAACACTGCTCTTCATCCATTCCTCTTTGCCTAGCTGTGGTTCTCAGCAGCTCAAGCATCTTTATTCTCCTTGGACTTAGGAGAAATTAACACTTTTCTGCCTGAAGGTATGTGGGTAGATATTCCCCGATACACCTCTTTAACAGCTCTGTGATATTTGAAAAGGTATTGGAATGTTGTCACTGTTTTCTTCCTCTTTGCTTCCCTCTAACATTCTTCTGTACAGCCTGGCAGGAAAGTAACCAACAGGAAAATGGAGATATTGTTGTCATTCATAAATATAACTTGTTTTCTCCATTGTTTTTCACAAATATTTATCTCGCTACTTCTGTTACAACCACCCTAAACCATCAGCAAGTGATTTCTGCAAAAAATGTATCAGGGATCTCACTATGTGTCCCTCCTGCCGAAATACATTTAGATGCATCATCTTCAAGAAACAGACCCAAACGTCCAAAATACCCAGATTTCTCAGGCTTATAGTGAGCAGTACCCCATGCCTGTCCTGAGGCGTGGGCCCATGGAGGTCCCAGCAGTGACACAGTGGCTCTGATCCCAGATCTACTGGACGTGTGCTGTTTCCATGGTGGTATATGTACATCATAACATCTTCTGTGCATACGTGTATGGTTTGGCCATCCTCAGCACCATCCTGTTATGCCTCTCACACACATACACAGAGCAAAAAAACCCCAGCAAGCTCCAAAAATGAGAGTCCAGAAGAGGAAAGGCTGAAGCCTCACTCCCCAACTGTGAGCAGGGATTGATTGTTTCTCTCTCCCTAGGGACTTACCCTGAAGAATGTTTCAGTTTTTACGTATCCATGACTTTTCTTTCATCATCTGATATTCCTGAGGTTTGCAAGCTAAGTCTGCTTTCCTTTATGTGAGCTATTGTTAGTTTGCTTATAAAAGGGGGATAATTACCCTAAGTGGTGAATTATCAAAACATGCCAAATGGCAGCCCTCTTCCCCATAAGCTTTTTTTGAGTCCTTGGCTCTTCTTTCCCTCCCGGCAGTTGGTGTGTTCATCCTCCCTCCTGTGCACACTGAGGAACTGATTACATTAATATAATTCCACTGAATTTGAGGGGATTACCTTTCAAATTATATTGGTGAGACAACCTTCTGTCCTTCAAACGGTTGTCCTGATCAGAGTTGTATTTAAGGGCATAAAATCACTGCAACTGTTAGAAGCTATGAATTATACAGGTGGGACTCATCAGACCCTAGGGACCATGCAGATCTCCTGTAATTTGCCTGAAGGTACTAAACTTTAACCTCTTGAGACTCCAAAATTTTATCTCTGGCTCTGACTACATCTAATATATTCTTTAGTTGATGGAGAGGTTTTGCTTTCTGTCTTCCTCCTACACGGTTTTTCAGCTCTTTGCATCTTTCTTTTCCTCATTATTGCTTTTGCTCTTCAGCTGCATATTACAATAAAGTCTTTTTTTTTTTTCCCAAAGCATTTCTGCATGAGGCTGTAGTGGAGCTAAAGCTGTGGTGAAAGAAAGATGCCAAAAATATATCAAAAGGTACACTGCTGGGTAATTTAAAAAATAATATGTCTTGTGTTAGCCAAACAATACAGTATTTGATAAGCTATCTGCAGCTGAGAGGATCATTTTCAAAGGGTCATCCACCTGCAGCACAGTATCCAAGGATAAGAGGTAAGCTTTGGGCTGAACTCCCGGCCAAGGATCCTCACCACCATTTCCCATTCCTCCTTTGGTGTGGAGGTGAGGATGCTAGAGCTAAGGACTAGGACATGTGACAAGATTTTTTATTGTATCAAGAAATGACAAAATGGAAAGGAGGGATAGGGTTGGTGAGGGATGGAAAAGATTGAGAATTGTTTCCTTGGCAACTGAAACCGTGGAGCCTCATGCAGGAATCCCTGAGAAAAATCCTAGAGGAAGGCAGACTAGGTGATCATAATGGTCTCTTCTGCCTTCAGACTCTGTTTCAGGCTAGGTTTACAGATCACAGTGTGGTGCTGTATAAAGAGATCGAGTTAGGGCTAAATGGAAACCAGAAGCTGTATAGTTGTAAGAAATCCCTGGGAAGAAGAGAAGCACTATTGTCTCCCTTTCATAAAACGGGGAACATTTTATAATGCAAGAGATGAAAAGATCGAAAAACTTGGCAAAGATTATTAAAATGTCTATGCAACACAGAGGGCAGGCACGTTACAAATCCCTGCCTATCAGTCTCATCACTGCAGCGGGAACACATCCCCCCTCAACTGAGGGTGTGCTGAAGCTGTTTAAGGAATTAGCAGATGGGCTAAGGGAGCAGAAAGCAGGTGAAGCGGCTACTGTTTAATGAATGCCTGTTTTCCACCGTGCAATTCAGTGCTCCACGGGGGCTGCTGGCACAAAAGGGTCCTGGTCCTGCACAGTGTTCGGCTGCAGCAGCAGTGAATCTTCATTAGCGGATTTAAATGTAAGAACTGGGGCATATATATGAATATTAATGAAAGGAAGATTGACTAACTTCATGCTATTAAAAGATTTCTAGTCCCAGAGAGTAGGTGGAGCCTTTTAAAAAAATGTATAATGAAATACAATATGCGATACACAACTTTAAGAGAACTAAGAATGTGGATTTTGACCCCTTCTAATTACCCATTTATATAGTGCTTTGCAAGTGTGAAATGCACGTACGCCTTCATTTGAACATTTTTCTTTTTTCTCCTCCATGACCCTTGTATCAGTGTTTGTTAATGCAGAATTTCATGGCCAAGTATTCTGGGGAGCCTCTTGGCAGTGGGCAGCTAGTATTGATTTCTATTCCAAAAATAGAGCATCAAATGCTTGTGTATTTATAAACGTATGTGTGCATGCATATATATGTATGTTTATATATAGCCACAGGTGTGGCAAAGAAATAAAAGACACAGGAAGGTTAGATCAGAATTGTAATTGATAACCTTGCCAGTTCCGACGTAAACTTTTGTGTCAGCAGTGCATATAATGTATAAATGCTGGAGAGCACGCTATACCACGCCATGCCTGTGAAGGGCATCCCCAAGGAAGAAAGCCAGAGGCTGGTGCATTACCACACATTCCCTAGGAACCAGAGATTCAGGGCAGCAGAATTTCCAGGCAGTCATGGGAGAAAGAAGCACGGCAGCATCAAGGCAGCCGGTCCACTTATTTCTGTCTGTTCATGACGTTAAATAATTGCTGAGGCCTGCATCGCTATCGGTGACTTCTCCAAGTCGCTTAATGACAGGAAACCAGCTTTGCGAGTGATTCCCTGTACGAGTGAGTAGAGATGTTACACATGTCTGTCTGATCCTCTGCAAGGAGCGAGCGACTGTAACAGCGCTAACAAAGCAGGCAAAGAAAATGAAAGGAACCTTAGGGGAGCCGATATATATTTTTCACTCCTCGGTGTCTGTGATGGAGACAGCTGGCAATGGCATAAAATGAAATTTGTGTTCCCCGAGACTTTCTTCTGGGCTAGAACTAATATTCGCAAACAAAGTACCATGTAAGTAAAGTGCCAGAATGGCTCTGTTTGCAGGTGCAATGAGAAGGGGCTACTGTAGAGCACACTAGCCAAAAATAAGATGGGAGAATCCTGCCTTACTGCCTGAAGTATTCCTTAAAGGTAATTAGTAACGAGGTATCTATGTGTGTGCATCTGGGTATGTGGCTATATAATTAGCATATAAAGGTGAAATGCAAACCCCAAAATGGTGAGTTTGTTCACTATCACTCTCCTGTTTAAAATCTTACTTGGTTTTTTCCCTCTTTTTCTGCTTATTTTTCACCCTTTAAAATCCAAAATATCATGTCTTCAGTTCCTTTTCTGTGGTGAAGGTCATTTGGAGACCTGCATAATGATGTCAGATAAATGTGTAGCTTTTATAAGGAACAGAAATTTCCCTGCCTGGAGAAGCAGCTGTTCCTTTAGGGCAAAAACATATGGAAGATATTTCAGGCAATGAAAATGAAAATGGAATTTAATTTTATTATTTTGATTCATAGGTACCCAAAATGTGACATCAAGTTTGGGATTCATTTAATCTAACGTTATCCATCTACAGGGAAGGACCTAGTTATTGAAGCCTTCCTCTGTAGACAAAGGAGAGACCCTAACAAGGCCAGAGGCTGATGTCTGCTCTATCTTATCATGAAATGCATATTATTTCTTTCCATTCACAACAAAGGAATGGAGCTTAGAGACTGAGTTTCAAAGAAATGTACGCATGTAACTTCAGTTAAGCATCTATTACATTTGTCCTGGTCAAGTGAAGGAATGCAAGTTCTTTGCAAAATGGATGTAAAGCCATTCCGAAGAATGGCTTCCTCCTACCAGAAAGGAGAGGTTTATAAGCAATCAAGGATGCAGTAGATTGAGCACAAATGAAGAAATGCAGGATTGGTATTTCAGAGGACCAGAAAGAGAGAGGGATGTATTAGAGCAGGAGTCAAGCCTTCAGGGGCTTCACAGAAGTATACTCCAGAGTGTGACATTATCCGCTTTTTTTTTTTGAGATGTACAAAATGTGCTTTCCTCCAGAGAGGCAGGTCAGTTGGCTAGGCTAATTTGTCCACTTGATTTGGAGAACTTAGCACATTGTTACTGACTCTTATAAGTCTCAACTTCTTTGGTATTTTAATTTAAGACCTAGATCCTGGAGTCAAGTGATTGAACAAAAACTTGGACTTTACTTAAAAAGGAAAAAAAAAGCTCAGTTTTTTTTTTCCTAGATTGTGGAGTAAAACTTGGAGATACAAACTGTAAAGGCTCCAAAACAGAAAAGCAAATGTGAAACCAGGCATGTACAGTCCCCTAGCCAGCCTCATGATTTCTGAATCCTGAGATGTGACCGCCAAGTTGGCATTAATGTAGTGTTAACATCATCCATTGCCTGCCTTCCAAAACTGTGTCAGCTGTGTTACACGTGGAAGGAAAAAAGGATGTAATTCTCTGTATGGCCTTCCTCTTTTCTTCTCCTTTCCCTGTATATTCATAAAGCCACACTTTGTCCCATGTGTGCAGCTCAAGAGACGCTTAGAGGTACAATTATGGTGCAAACACAACTGGGTTATTACCACAATAACACAACAAACCGCTCTAGCTAAAGTATATGTATTGCAGGCCTGTGATGCTAAAATCAGATTTCCTTAAAGTGCCTTTGGTTGCAGACAATAAAAGCAGCCTGTATGGCAGAAGACCACTGAAAATAACTCTTAAATAAAGGATACATTTTTACAATAGCAGCATTTCATCTGATGTGCAGACCTCGGTTCGTAATTGAAAATGAGACAGCCAAGGGAAATAGTAGGATTAGGCTATGGGAATTCAACCGAACAATGTTTTGCATTCAGATAATTGCAAGAAATTGGGCTATTAGTGTAATTTTTGCAAATTGCAATAACATAAAGCAAAGTAAAATATTCCCAGTGTATACATTTAACTAACGTGCTAAAAGCGAACCACAACTGGTTTCAGACAGAGCACAGAGAACTTCCATTAACTATTCAGTCATGTGTCCGAATACTGTTCTCAGTCTCACAGGTTCCTCAAATGGACTTTCAAAGGGAAACTCCTTTTATAAAACAGTAAATAAATAAACATAACTTAATAGTTAACTTGTGGTTTTTGCTGGCAAGGACATTACTAACATGTCCTTTATCTGACCTTAATTTACCGTTGCATAAAGTATCACTAAAAAGAACTGGAGAAGGAAAGAGTTTCGGCTCAAATTGCAGCTGCTCGCTCCAGTAGCTCTCCTGACTGAACATCAGCAGCAGCTGCAGCTCCTGCCTTTTTAACTTCTGCCGTGGGCTAGGATTATTCTGTCCTGTGTTTCTCAGGTTCTCAGCAAAAAAGTTATCAGGAGAGATGTCCCAAATCCTCCTTTAACTTCCTGGTCTTTACTTTTTACCCTGCATTCACTGACGGGACTCAACCTCAGTATTTGGAACGTGCATCTCTAGAGGATGGTTTTAAAGGTGGCTTTTGACCACACAGCTCCATCCCAGTCATATCATCACAGCAAACAAATGCTGGCCCACCACCGACTCGGGCTAATTATTCTAGTACTTTGAGCTCAGGCTGGCTAATGCCTCCTGCCATGGCACCTGAGAAGGAAGACTGCAATTAGTCATGCTTTTATCTCTACTGAAGACTTGGCTGCTCAGGACCACGTGCAAGCCGTGTGACTAGCTGGACTGCCGAGGTGAATGGCTGTGTCTCTAATGTCTCTGTGGGGTTCGGGGCCAATTTCTGGTTTGCCTGTCTCTTCTCTCCCATTTTTGAAGGAAGGGAAATACTTTTAATTATTTCTGTGATGAACATAGAAAATGATAATATCAAATAACCAATTAACGTATCTGTGTCAGTAATTCAACCTCTTTCCTAGTGTTTTTAATCTTAAAATCCCTATCAGAGTACAGAAGACGACACCATGTCAGCATGCTGTAACGAACGTAAACGTGAAAGACAGTTGAGCTGTGAGTAAGAGGTACCTTAGTAACACCAGAGCTCTCAGCTCATTTCGCTGTCATTGAATTTAGCAGCAGAGCAAGCCTCTCACAGCATCTAATGCTGTTCCCTGGATTCTGCTCTGTGCTCAGTTTACAGGAGCCTTAAAATTCTGACTGAAGAGGGTTTTGTTGCTCGCCTTGAAGGGCGATTTCCATGATGGTGTATCCCACTGCCAGAAATTTTATCTGGAGGTTCCGACTCAGGTTTGCCTTTTTTGGATTAAATTATTTGTCTTTCAAACATTGCCCTTAACAAACTCTTATTTTTCTTGACAATTAAGGCTTTTCAAGTGTTTGACTTCTCTTTATTATGTCTGCCTGTCACAAGTCTGTACCATGGTCTTTTAAAGTTTGCTCGGGGCACAGCTGCACTGTGACACACCATGGTGCAGACATCCCTGAGGCAAAGCTGAATGAGCCGGCTCCAAAACTGGGAATTGTACTTAGGCTATTCAGTAGAGAGAGACAAGGACCGTCTTCTCTGGCTTGCTTTGTTCTGTTGAATTCGATACACCGGGGTCCTGGTTTGCAGGCAGGGTTTGTAAGCTCTGCTTTCTGAAAAGAAAAAAAGTAAGGAAAGTAGCAAGAAGTTGCACATGGCTCCAACTGCAGTGTTCAGTGCTAAACAAGGGTGTTTGGTGGGGGGCAATGCAATTTGGGCCTCAAGTAGAGTCATATAAAGTATGTTTCTTATCACCATCTGGATCTCTGTGAAACATTTCACTGAGAGATGGGGAAGCAACATGGGGAGAAAAGGTCTTTGTGGTGACATAAAGGCAGGAAGACAGTAGAAAGATAAATGTGAATGAAGAAAAAAGAGTAGAGAGCAAAAGTATAGGTATTTTGTCACAGGTATGGAATGGGAGGGAGCCTAGGTTTGGAAGTTCTAGAGGGACCAGAAACCATTAGCAGTAGGAAACCAAGGTAGATTTGAGGGAAGGGAAAAGGGCTGTTAAAACATTTCCTCCAGGAAGATCAAGCTGCTATCATCTGTCAGCAGGAGCAAAAGCTCACTAAAGGTGAATGTCATGGGCAAGATTTTGAAAGTGTTCACTCCAGCTGCTCCTACTAAAATCTGGCAAAAAATCTTGCCTGATTTAGTTATTCTTACTTTTCAAAAAACTACTGATCCTTGAGTCTGCAAAACCTACTGATCTGCCTTGTTCATTATATAAATTAGGATAGCATTTGATTAATCTTTGGTATAAACTATATCTGGGCAAGACAGGAAGAAGCCTTATCTTTTTATATGAAATCCAAATGGTTTCCAGAATGGGAGATGTACCCTGAATTATGAAGTGATGATTGAAAACAGATGTGGGGGAGGATTTTGCAAGGTCTGGCTATTTTTTGGAAGTATTTAGTGACATTGCACAAAGTGGTAGGAAGGTTTGTTAATTCTGTTTTGTGGGAGGATTCTAACAGATGTATGTGTAAGTGACCTTTTCAGTGACCCCTCTGTTTAAGATGGGATTACCAAGGATATTTTATAGTGAATTCACTGTACTTGAAATTTAATTCTCTTAAGTTCCAAAAATACAACAGACAAGACCTGGCTTGCTCCTTTCTTGTGTGTTATTCCATAACGCAGAGAAATAATTTAATTGCTGTCATGATCAATGCTATAGTAGCTTGAAACACGTTCTTTTTAACATGGTAAGTTATCTTAGTATAGATGGAATTATTTTCAGTTGCTCAGTGTATAAGGATGAAGGACAGTTTAATAGAGCACAATATGTCTGTGGTGCAATGATTTCTGAATATGGTATGACTATGTGCTCTAAAATGATATTTTATGAAGACAATGGGATAGTTAAGGTCAGGATTCGTTGAAGATGCGAAGGAAAAAAAGACCACCGGTTCAGACAGTTACATACCTCTCCACTGGAAGAGCAACACTGAGCCCATTTATTCTATCGTGTTGTCTCAGAAGAACTGAAGAGAAGGGAATTTGAGGGAAAAGGTTTTGGCAGGTGGTGAAAGTGAAGGAGTCAGAGAACCACTCTTAGGAAGACTAGTATGAAGCTGTTTAGCAGAGACATTTGTTGCAGACCCAATGCCAGAAATCCAGGAACTGGATTAAACAGACAGGCTGAGGAATATGCAAAAAGATGACAAGCCTTTCAGCAAAATACAGATGCACTTGGCCAGTTTCTCTAATGTCGCAATGAAATCTGTAGTGGAAAATGTGGAAGGAAGCAATTCATTAGACACCTCTGCTCGTTTCACAGAAGCCTATTTCTCTGAGTTACCTCTGTATATTTCTCCAGCTTTGAAGCTCAGAATCGAAAACACAGCATACACGCACCTCTTGCCTTTTTCACAAGGGAACAATCTGGTATTTATGTGGGCATTCCTGGTGCCAGTTCCCAATATTGCGTTTTACACAGTTACAACATGAGACTGTAAAAGACTGTCTTATTAAGCTACACAAGTCCAAAAATCTATACTCTAATGAAGTTTGTTTTTTTTTTTCTTTCATGTTTTAACCTAGAAAGCAAACTTCCTATTACCTTTCTTGTACTTTCTGGAACAAACCCCATCTGTTTTGTTAGTCTGGTCTTCTGAAATGGACTCTTTTCTCTTCTGGTGCCAGCAGCTGTTGCTACTGTACTTCACGAGCTAGTTAAAAGGGGCAGGGCAGAAGTAACCTAGTGCACAAGTTTGGATCAAGAAAGGTATGAGAGTTCAAGAAATAGAATGGAAGTGCACAATAAGACTGGGCTGTATTGATCTGTAAATGGCTTCAGTGGTTTTTTTAATGTCACATACCATGCAATTTTCTGTAGCGCACAGCTTTCAGGGAGTAAAAGAAAAACCATGATGAAAAAAAGTACTCTCTGCTCCCTCAGACACAAGTGGTGGTAAGAAAAATAGATGTCTGAGGGCTTTGGGAATCGCATAGCAAACTGTCTGAAGGTCTTCACAAAGCCAAGATAGAACCTCTCCCTTTGAACGTTTTTTTCAATGGGTAGTTCAGCAAATTGTAAACATTCGCAAAAAAATCTGTTTCTTCACAAATTTCAGCAACAGCAAAAGGGCAGAAGGAAAAAAGCTTTGAGTTTGGTGTTTGGGTTTATTTTTTAAATGCAAATATTGTTCACTAAAGCAAAAAATATCTTCAGCAGCTCTGGTCACTGAGTCACAAACCAGTAATAACTGAAAGTTAAATTACTGAGCAGTTGTCTGATTTCATTCGAAATACAGTTGATGGTCTCCAATTCACTTCAGCCTCTCTGAACCAGTGTTTTGATGAGCAGTTTTGAGAAGCAAGTTCCCAGATTTGGGTATTACATACTCTGCTAAAAGCAAGATGATTGGAAAGTACTTTCAGTTTGTAAGAGGGTCTAATTTCACATCTTCCTTTCCAGCAAAACCTGGGCAAGGAGAAGAAATGGGCACTTCCATGAAGAGCCTTCTGAGGATGCTCCTTTCTGTCATTGCAGGACAAGAGGGAATGGGCACAAACTTGAGCAAAGGAAGTTCCACCTAAACATGAGGAGGAACTTCTTTCCCTTGAGGGTGGCAGAGCACTGGAACAAGCTGCCCAGGGAGGTGGTGGAGTCTCCATCTCTGGAGACATTCAAAACCCGCCTGGATGGGTTCCTGTGCAACCTGCTCTAAGGTGGCCCTGCTCTGGCAGGGGGTTGGACTAGATGATCTCCTGAGGTCCCTTCCAACCCTATGATTCTATGATTGCAGCGTGGGTGCTCACCTCCACTGCTGAGTTTGCAGCTTTCAAACGTCCCCCTGCGGGTGTTCACTTGTGAGATTTCTATCCAAAATGTTGCAGTGGTTTTTTTGCCTCTTACACCCTTCACAAAACAAGCTCTCAGTTTCCAGGTGGAGCCTGTCATCATTAATCTAATCCCACTTTGCACATCCTTTGATATTTTTTTTTTTTTTTGCATCCTCAGTCTTGCCCCAGTGATAAATCAGAGTAGCCGTCGCTGAAGTGGAAAGCTCAGTAATGTCAAAAACTTCCTGGTGCATATGCAATGGGAAGTCATTCAGCAGTAAGTAAATAACCCTTGCGAGTCACACTGTTACAGAAGATCACTTCTAGTCTCCCCTTAGCAGAGGGAGCTAATATCTTGGTGCATACTACCAAAGATCCCAGCAGAGTACCATAGGAAAGAGAATTTCTCACCTTTCAAGTCAGTTACTTCTTGTGACGAATGCATTTACAAGCTTCAGAGTAAAATGTAGTTAAAATTATAGCTAGTTTCACTTTGTGAGTTTGCAAGGACAACGTAGGGAAGCCTGTGATTTCTATCCTGTAGTAATGTCCTAGAAAAATTTGCCACGTTTTTTTTCAGTTTTCTCTTTTAGTGGAATCTGAAGTGGTCTATAAATCTTTGGGCTTTGGGTTTGTTTTTTGTTGTGTGTTTGGGGTTTTTTTAGTATTGTTATTATGAATAACTGTCATTTTTGACTTGAGATACTTGTTACAAGCATGTAAGGTGGTGGGGGTTTTTTCCTGTTCCAAAGGGAAAGGAAAAACACAGTCTCCACCACAAATCCCAGCATGTCATCCCTTCATCTGAGTGAGGTTCTTGCTGGTTATTCTGTAGCACCTTTTACCTGTGCATCTGCTATAGGTGAAAAGGACCAGAGAGAGAGACAAAGGTGTTGAGGATGCACTGATACAGCCTGAAGAAGTCCCAAGGAAAGCACAAAGAGAAGTACAGGCTAAGGCATACTTGAAGCTGTAACCAAAAAAAACTGTCCTTTGTCAGGATTCCTGCCGTGCTCAGGCCTTTCTGGTAGACAAGGAGAAGTATACTGAAGAAATAGCTGAAGGGTCTATAAAGGAAAGCTGGGGAAAAAAACCTGTAATTGGTTGTAAAATTGTTGTGAGTCGGCTCTCGTGAGACCCCACCTGGAGTTACTGCATCCAGCTCTGGAGTCCTCAGCACAAGAAGGACATGGACCTGTTGGAGCGGGTCCAGAGGAGGTCCACCAAGATCATCGGAGGGCTGGCGCACCTCTCCTATGAGGACAGCCTGAGAGAGTTGGGTTTGTTCAGCCTGGAAAAGAGAAGGCTTCAGGGAGACCTTATAGTGGCTTTTCAATACTTAAAGGAGGCCTACAGGAAAAATGGGGACAAACTTTTCAGCAGGGCTTGTTCTGATAGGACGAGGGGTAATGGCTTTAAACTAAAAGTGGGTAGATTTAGACTACATAGGAGGAAGAAATGTTTTTACCATGAAGGTGGTGAAACACTGGGACAAGCTGCCCAGAGAGGTGGTAGGTGCACTATCCCTGAAACATTCAAGGTCAGGTTGGAGGGGGCTCTGAGCAACCTGATCTAGTTGAAGATGTCCCTGCTGATTGCAGGGGAGTTGGATGAGATGACCTTTAAAGGTCCCTTCCAACCCAAACTATTCTATGATTCTATGATCAAGACAAATATGTCAAGTAAAGGTCAATCAGGTTGCCACATACGATGAGGTTTTCCAGGAAAAAGGGGGACTAAGAGGATTGCAAGAAGGATTAAAGGAACTAAACAACAGTATAAAGACACTAAAGTTAACGCAATCACAAAGGGGAGCAGGAGCTACAATGGCAAAAACATTTCCCCAAAGTATGGCTCCAGTGAGAGAGGCGGCTAAGCAGGACAGGATCATATGTGAGTAGTGAAATTCCCTCACACCTTCTGGGAAAGAGCAGACCAAAACAGAGGATGAACTGTAGCACTACAGGTAGCTGCCTCGCAGCTCTTCTTTCAATGCCGGTTGTTATTTAACAACGGGAGCTTAATTTGGAGGTGTCTGGTGGAATGTGGGAAACTGCAAGGGAATAGAGAATATGCGATTGAATGTGACAGTTCTTAAATTAGCCCAGGAAGCGGGGAAATAACACAAATACCAGTTCAGTCTTGACAGACACTGAAACTGGGGAACATGAACCCGAACGCAAGATAGATTATTTTGGTGAACTGAACTCCGGGAACTGGAGCAGGAAACTGTGTTTGTTAGCTGAGACAGTGAATGAGTTAGCAGTTGCGGTGGATTTCATTATGGATGACATCTCAGAAATGTGAGAGAAGTTGTCTCACGCTTTAGTCTGGGGAAGTTACCTTTGGATCGTGGTGAAATGAATTATCTACAGGCAATCTGAAATGTACTACAGGCAGCCCGGCGTGCTCTGTTGCTGGAGGCACTGTTAGGATGACGATGTGACGTGTTATTTTTCAGTGAAGGAGATGATAGGCAGAAATACGTTTTGAGAGTAAGTATTCCAAGGGTCTTAACTGCCAAAGCTCCCACCAAACCTGAAGCAGGGATGGATTCCTATCCACTTCCTGAGAACTTCTGAGGGCTAGCGTATTAGAAGAAAAGGAAAACCTCATTTTGTGAACAGAAAGAGTGGGTAACTGCACGCTCCAATGCCAAACAGGGGTGTGCAGTGCTGCTTACAATGAAGGCATATTAGAATGAAGCGGGGGTTTTTTTAAGCCTGTGGTGGCTATTGTTGAGCCTGCGCTGCAGACCTGCAAAAGGGGTTGGGAAGGAGAAAAGAAACACAGCGACGGCAGCAAGGAAGTACCTGAGATGGCACGTATCCAAAAACCATGGGTACATAGTTATAAAAACAAGGCTAAAGAGTGCTCTTTTGAGCTGAGCTGTTTCAGGGGACTAGGAAAAAAAAAACCCAAAATTCAGCTGTTTGATTCCTCATGGGTCCTGGGAAACAGAAATCTCATTTTTTTAGTAAATAAAAAGGAATATCAAAGGCATACTTTTCGCTATCAGCAATTTAATATTACAGAAACAATGTCCAGACCCCGATTTACTTTTTTTTTGTTATTTGTTGAGGTTAAAAAAAAAAAGGTGGGCGTTATATAAGTTTTTATGCATTTAGATTTTGTTAGATGTTTTAAAGAACATGGGTTTGGTTTTTTGTCCCACTGTGGTCTTCTTTTTGCAATGTTCAACATCTTTGCTTGGGATGTCATAACTTAGATTTTCAGTTTCATTTTAAGGTATAGGTTGTAATCACCCACGAAATTTTCTATGAAACATCCTTCCGCTGTCCAAAATGAAAGAAAATTATATCGTACGGACTGAGGTTTTTAGAATGAAAGTATAGGTCTTGTGCTAGAAGGCCTGAAGTGCTGCTCATCATAGGGATTGTCTTTGATACCTTGCCAAAGACAGGATGTGGACTTTTTGACCCTGAAAACGTCTAGCCTAAAACCAGTAGGTTTTTCAGATTCCATGCCCTCCCCTTACTCGCCGTGTCTATATGGAGCCACATCTGCTGCTGACGTAGCTTCGTTGATTTCAGCTTTGCTTATTTACATTGCCAAGGTAGTATTTTCCTTTGCTGCCTCTGTGATATGACGCGCTGTGCGTTGCATGATGAAAAGCTGAAGCTTATAGGTATTGCTTTATTTCTATGTGTCAGCAAAACGGACCCTTCACTCCTTGCATCCTTCTCCGGGAGCGAGGTGTGTCCGTGGTGACTGGCGGGCGCTGGGAGCGGCGTTAGGAAGTCCCCTGATGTACTGTTTCCCTGTTCCATTGTGAGTACGGCTGGAAACTGGGTGACCCCAGCTCTGTGTTTTGGTGGGACCTTTCCCAGCTGTGGCTGGCCCTCCTGGGCAAGTGCTGGCCCTGTCTGTGCTCCTGAGGCAAGCCACGCTCCGGAGGAGCCTTGTGGGGAAAGGGTCCCCCTGATCTTTTTGCCTCTGATGCCCTGGAGGGACACTCAGGCTGCCTGGATGTCCTGACGCTGCTTCGCCTTCTCCATTCCTGCTGGGACTTTCATTATTGTCTCAGCCCCAAAAACTCTGTGGGAAGGGAGGGCCTGGCTCCGGACACCGCCGGGCCTGGCCAGCGGGAGGAGAGGGACGGGGCCACCAGCCTGCGGGCCCCGCTCCGCCATGGCGGGGGGCGCAGTCAGGAAACCGCCCCACGCACACCGGGAGCGGAGCCCGGTACCGGGAGCGGGCCCGATCGCGGAGCCCGGTCCC
>VXBO01011420.1:809032-832093 GCA_013400135.1 Rhinoptilus africanus
TTTCTCTAGTGGCTCCAGGCATCAGTGTCTGTAGTTAAGCAGACACTTCAATCACAAAGATATCTCATTCGGTTCTGCTCCAATAGCACCTCTTGGTTCGTCTTTAAGACTTTTTTTTTTAAAAAATAAAAACCCAAAAAACAACCCAAACCTAACATTTCACGGAAAGGAACAATTTGCTGTGACTGTAGGTTTTCTTTTTGGTAGGTAACAGGTATAAAGTAATACGTTTTTATCAATAAGTTGGTGGTAAGTGATAAGAACCTGCATTACCCTATTCAGTGAAGTGGACCAACTAGTGTTGACTATTTAAACACGGGAATTGTGGTGATTATTGTTGGGTGTTTAAGAAACCTTGGTATTATAAAACATGCTTATCTTTTTAATAATACTTTATTTCCACTTCAGAAAGTAGTTTGTGTTTTGGTGGTGGCTGTTTGGCTTTTCAGGGAAGTTTCTCTGCTCCAGCTGCCTTTGTAGCCAACAAGAGATGTTCTGTTTCCAGTCTATGTGAAAGTTGATCAATTTCTAGTAAGTTTCAGAGATTCCTTTTCTTAAATAGAATGGGCTTTGCTTACAAATAGGAGGAGGCAAAGCAGTAGGTTCATAAATTGGAGATTTGCTTGGGGTTTTTTTCCTCTTTGAGGTTAACAGAGTGGCTGGTGGGTTTTTTTCTAGATTTTCATAGTAAGTCAGTGAAGGCTTTTGTTTAATTGTTTGTGTAATACTTAATAGTTCTTAATTAAACAATGCTGTGGATTTTGGTAAACTTGTGTGTGATGCTGTGCATCCTTGTGTAACTTAAACACAGCAGTAGAAATATTATGCAACTTGGCCAGTGCTTGGGCTGCTGGAATAGAGCACTCGGAGAGGGCAGATCTCACCCAAAGCAATGCTTTCCTGCTTCATCTAGGGCAGGAGCCTTCAAGCTGGTTTGATTTGCGAGTCCTCTATGTTTTCTCTTTCCACTGGGCATGTGCATCATGTACAATGGACTTCAGCCATACGAAGAGCAAATTTGCTTTGCAGAGGATGCTTTTCATAGACATCTTAGAAATGGTCCATTGATCGCAGAGATTGAAAGACTGCAGGTTACAGAGAACAAGAATATTTTTTTCCTTTTTGGTTAAGGTGAAATGCTTTATTAGAAAGCATGTCAGGAGTCTGATTTCTCTATCTTCGGCCCATAACGTTTAAAAAGTTAGGACACAGCCTTTATCCTAATCTTTTGTTTAGCCTTGAAATGTTTTGATGGTATAACGATGGTGTGAAACAGAAATGTGTACTGGTCATATGCAGTAGGCTTGGACAACATTCACTTAATAGCTCAACAGATTTACAACTCCCCGAGTATCTCTCTTGGGTGCAGTTCATTTGCTTTTCAATACCATTTGTTCTTGCCCAGTTTAGGGAAGAGCAGGAGCAAACTCCTACAGCTTTGAGTATGCCTCTTTGCAGAAGAGGCATATGGTAAGAGGAGAATGACTGTTAGAGCCACTTGCTTGCAGTTGAAATAGCAAAGTGAACGTCAGTACTTAATAAAATTAGGTAGTAAATCAACTTTGATTTTGGAATGCTTGATCCAGCTCCCACTGAAGTCACATGTCGCTGAGTCAGGGCTTCAGCTTCCACAATTAAGCAGATGCTGAACTCTTAGCATGTGCATAGGCTGCTAGTGTGCTAAAGGCAGGTATGTGTTTGAGCACCTCTGTGAACCAGGGCTTTGGTCGGGCTCTGTGGGTGTCTTACTGCTCAGCCCAGGCTGTGGTTTTGCTTTTGTTCCATTGCACAATCTGAGTTAACTCCCGCACTGACAATCAGGAGGATTTATCTTGTCTTGCTGTGCTGTTTTCACGGGAGAGAGGAGAGCTCTGTGCCGGAAAAGTCTGCGGTGAGTCTCCTCGGAGACTCAAGGACCAAAGACAAGTTGTGGAGGTCAGGCAAGGAATCAGATGTAGCTGCCTTATGGGACAGATGCAGGATATTGTTTATTCAACTTAATTGCATGAGTGTGTTGCAGACACTTGAGTTGGCATCGTGTCTCTTGTGGCCAGTTCAGCTTGTCAAGCTTGCTTCCATTTCATTTTCACGGACGACCCATATGGTTGGAGGATTCCCTTTAAGGCTGCTTTCTATGCTGTACTTGCTTTATTTATGTCAGCCTCGTGTCTACAAGCTACACTTGTAGTCTTGCCAGAGGAAATGTGGTTTTTGTTTGCATGTTCTTTCAAGAAGTTAGAATGCTAAACAAGCTAGTGGACAGTGCAGCTTTTTGTTCAATTGTGACTGTTTTGTGAATGACGTTTGTTTTCTGTGAATCAAGGTCTTAGACTTCTCAGGCAGGGCTGGGACTTGAAATATAGCATGCCTTAAATGAAGTGGGCTTTGACCTACCTTGAGTAATAGATTTCAGGAACTGGACATATAAAAGAGCAGTGATTCTTGCGGCAGCACAGATCTTTTCCAAGAGGTCTCGGGAAGCTGATGATTGTGCTAAGTGGCAGGTTCTGACAATCCAGCTCTTATTTCTCAATTCAGAATGTGCGTGTTGGAGGGGGAGTTGCTAGGGAGAGAAGTGAAGCAGATTAGGCCTCTTAATAATACAGTTTCACTTCAGCTGTGGGAGACATGGCTTTCCTTCATGTGAAAGTAAATCTGTTTATGGATGGCATCCTAAACTACCAGTGAGTCTCCAGGCTGGCCCATTGTGGTGTACAGTATGAATAAGGCTAAATTGCGTAAGAGTTATTATGGACGATGTCTTTAACTACTAGTGTGTCTCCAGCCTGGCCCACTGTGGCATACAGTATGAATAACACTAATTGCATAAGAGTTATTAAATATGTCATGGGAACCTATGTGTAAGTAGAAAGCCATAAGGAAATAGCACAAGTTGTCTTTTAGATTCTGTCTTAGAACTCCAAAGTTAAGTCAAATGGTAGCAGTAAATGAACAATGCAGACTTAATTTATTTTTTGGCTCATATATAAGAATCCCATTTTCACGGAGTCCTTGTCAGTACAGCCAGTTTTGCGTTCTGGAGTTGCAAGATATGATGTCTTTTTTTTTTTAATCCCTTTAGAAGTCATATATTCCTGTGCTTTTCTTTAGTGGCTGCTAAACACACATGAGCTCAATAACAAATGTGATTGACACTCCCTATATGTGCTGTGTTTTCAGCTGTTGATGGTATTGGAGACAGCTGTTTTGGAAGACTAAGGGAAAACCTTTCATAAGAGCAATGGATCAGTGGTGTTTTCTTCCTAACACATGAGATGGGAAAAAGATATGACAGACCATCAGTAGTCACAGAGCTGATTACATCTGTGTAACTAATTGCATGTAAAATGCACAGAATAAATACTGGAAAATGGTAGGCTGGGCTGATTGTGCTAGCTCTTATTAAAGCTGTAAAATGTTACAAGATGCTTGTAAGAAGTATTACTGCTTTGCAGTGGAGTTGAGAACAAACTTGACTAATGCAATTGAAATTTTGTAAATTGTGCATTTTGCTATGGGCTGAAGCTTTCTTTTCTTTGCGAAATGTCAGCTGAAAGAGTTCAGATACTTCTGATGTTGAGGCAAGAGGAAAACAATGGTTTCTGCTTTGAGTTCTGCCAGCTTCTTTTCTGAACAACTTTAATACCCTTATGCTTTGGAGCATGCAGTCAAACTTTGGCAGATTGCGTCTGCTCTGAAGGGGATGTTTTCTCTGCTTCTGCTTTGAAAGTGATTTGTTTCAAAAGCTTGTAATAACTGAATTTAGGCACACATGGCTGTGGTAGAGATGATGCACTTCTTTTGTCTGCTAAAACTTGGATATAGCATGTTCTCCTAGAACCTCACCTACCTATTAATACTGACCAGGGGATATGTGTGCCACCTGGGCAAACGTACTAAGCATGCTTCCCATAGCCCCAAAAAAGGTTGGACTTCCTTGTGAAAGTCATTCTAAACTATTTCAGAAGTGGGACTGGATTGACCTCTAGGACTGAGAGCTGGCGCCTGCCTGCCGTGCGTTTTTAAGGATGTGTCTGTGCTACGTAATGGAGTGCTTTGCTTTCTTTAGGGGCACTTGGGCATCTACCCTGTGGTGGGGTGTTGGGTGGTGGTACTCGATTGCATTAGGCTCAAGACAGAAAACAGAGAAGGGTCATAGAAGGAGCCAGCATGGAACGTGCATTTAGTTAAGCAGCAGAAGGGTTTAGGGATCTTTTCCCGTCACTGTTCTGCTCATTGATGAAATGTGTGCAGGAACCTAGGAGTAGCAGGGCAAGAGGCACACAAATTGCAAGAGGGTTTGTGAGATGAAAAAAACTGGAACTGGCAGGGCATGAGGTCTGGGAGGTAAGACATTTGGTTAGGAGTGGGAAAACAGGCCTGTGGATGAGGGAAACTGCAATGCAGGAATTAATCCTAGAAGAAATAAGCAGTGCAGCTTGGTAGTTTGTAGGCTGAGCACACTGGGAAACACGGATGACCTTGGTTTAAAAAAGGAAAATAAATCTCCAAAAAAATGATGTTGAGAGGACGAATCAGAAGTAGGGGAGATGTGGGACTGGGACATGACTGGAAGATATGTGGCTGAAAGCATCAGGCTTGGAACTTAGCAACAGAGAAGAGTGTGCCCACTGTTCTGGGACACTTACTCCAGAATTTGGCACAGAACCCAGGGCTTGAGAGTATTGGCCCTTTCTTCCTCTGTCAGGAGCATGATAATCTGCTGCTACTCCTTGAACACTTCATGAACGCGCATGTTTCAGCCTTGTGACAGATGTGTTTTTCAGAGCTTGTTTTAAAAACTGGAAAATTTCCTCCACAGAAATTGTAGTGGCATATGAAGACTGCAAAGGCAAAAATCAGCAAGTTAGAAATACTGCTATTATAATAACCTGTGCAGTTTTAAAATACTTCTGTGCCTATAAGTTATGGTATAGCTATACTCACATGATCACAAAGTGTATTTCCATATAGATAATATTTATAGCTATGTAGGCACCTGCACACAAATACCTGTACACACACATACCCACATGCAGACAGGACTCGCGTTGCATTCAGCATACAAAACTGATCCTGCTCTGGGGAGAAAGGAGTGTTGGATAGCAAATGAAGAAGTTATCTATAGGACTCAACGCTGCTTTTGTAGCAGATGTTCGAAGGTGTGAAATGAATGAGGCGAGCGATGAGGAAGTTTGAATAAAGGTTTCACTGTTAATGTAGTTAAATGCTGTCCTGGACAACTGAATTGTGTTGCTGTTGCAGAGTTTCAGTGATTTGAGCAAGTTGCTTAAACCAAGCTTCCCACAGGTGGTCACTAGCTGTGTGTTCCTCATTTACTGGATGTGAGACCTCAGGGATCTGTGTTGCAGAAATGCTGAGTGCTTGCAGCTGCCAAAGAAGTCAAGAGGAGCCGTTCTTGAATAGATGTTGTGTCTGTCATTCTAAATACTCATAAATGTTTCAAATTAGGCACTTGGAATTTGGTCTCGTTTCTTAGTTTCACCATTTGTAATATGTAATTTCTTAGAGGTAATAGTTTGATTTTCAAAATAGTGTGATATGTTCAGATGCAGTGAGAGCACAAAAGAAAAGTTCATCAGAAAGCCAAAGACTTTTGTTTTTAGAACAGTCAAGATCCACTGGATGATGCTGGATGTCTAATGATCTTGAATGCACAAGAAAGAAGTGTAAGAAATAAACTATGCATAAGCAAATAAAAAGTAACAAGTGGTGGTGTAACAGTATGCATTTACCATATTGAGACTTTTTTAGTGAGATTTAACTAATCTTACAGATGGGAAGAAGTAATGTTCTGTATCTGAGTGTAGTAGTGTTTTGTTTATTGGGGTTTTTTTAAAATCCATCATAAAAAGAATTCATTTATGGTTGCTGACGTTTGTTGCCCGCATTCAGTTTTAGCAGTTTCAGCCTACATCCCCTACCTGCTTGTTCTTCACGCACAAACTGTTTTCTAATCCTTTTAGTCCTCTTTGCTTCTCCCCTCTGATTTAGAGAGACTTCTCTTCCATGAATCAGTTCCATGTATAGAATTTTCAATTGGCTTTAGCTGTCTGGTCTTGTGGTTTGAAATAGAGGTAAGAGGCTAAAATTCACCAGCAAGTAAGGGGAGGAGGAGAGAGGAATGCTGGAAAACAGTAAAAGAAGGGCCTGAAAATCCAGATGCTTTTCAATAAGGGAGGTGTATAATAGTATCCTACTGAAGGGGCTGAAAATCTGCACAGCTGGAGGATGGGGAATAGGCAATGCAACAGTGCTGTATGAAGGGATCTGGTGTTTATCGCAGATCACAAACAGAATGTGATTCAACAAGATCACAGTGGTGCTGGATCTTGTGAACACATGTGTTATGGTCTGTGGTATATCCTGTTCCTTCTCTTTAGTGGCAGAAGAGCTCCAGCTGGAATGCTGTGTCTAGTATGGGACCTTGTCCTTTAAGGAGGAGACAGGCTACTGGAGAGAATTCAGATCACAGAAGTATTTGGGTTGGCTAATCTAAAACAAAAAACCCCAGGTGAATGGGACTTTATTCAAACATATAAAAAGTCAATACAGAGACAAGTGTAATAAACAGTTGTTTATGTTGAGTAAGAAAAAAGTGAAAGACGAATTGCAGTGAACAAGACAGTTTTTTTCTAACTGCTGATCTTTCTAACAGTGGGGATAATGAAACCCTGAATTACATGGTTTGGGGCAATAATGTAATCTGTCACCGGAGTTGTAAGAACAGCTTGTATAATCATCTAACAGAAGTGGATTGCAACAGCGATTCCACAGTGGTGTAGAAGGATGGAGTAGATGACCTCCTGAAATATTTTGCAATTCTGTTTTTGTGAGGTTTTATGAATAATGTAATTTATGTGCAGACATGCAACATTGGGGCTGGTTCATTACTGAAAACTTTGTTGTGCTGTTCAAGTGAAGAAACAGGCTGTGGTTGTATAGTTTAATACTGTGTCATAATGTTTATGCAGAGAAAAGCTGAATTAGAATTTCATAGGTAGCCTTAGTAGTGCCACTTCCTAACTTTTGAATGATTGATTTTTAGGCTTAATGGTTTTGTAAGGTTTCAAAGAATATTTTGTAATCCTTGCTATAGTGACTTTATCCTAAATAATAACAGGCAGGAGAAACTCTATTTTTTTTAAGTTAGTCTTAGTAAAAGTTCCATTTCTTAAACATTTAATAACACAGCGTAGATTATCACTGACAGGACAGGTACAAGCAAATGGTGTGGATGTGATTCTGCATGTCTTGTCTTTATTCATCAACCGAATTATTAGCATTTGTATATCTAACAGGTGGGATGGAAAGAGAGGCAGTATTAGTGCTCAAAACACTTTATTCATATTTCTGTGAAATGCATAGATGAGCAAGGTGGGAACTTGTTGATCTTGGCACAGAATTTAGGATTTACCCTTGTCCTTAGGGAAGGGAGAGATAGTGGAAGGAAAAGGTCCTAAGATAATTGGGATACTGAGCAAATAAATAGTGCTAGACCAAACCCTCCAGTTGCCTGTGTTGTATGTACTGCCGGCCAGTGCAGCGCGTGGCTGGGGTGTAGGTTGAAGGGAGAATGCAAAGCTTCCCTTCCCCAGTAGCTGGGAGGTAGTGGGAGCCCCACCTGGTGACTGGGAAGTGGCTGAGTTTTCTGACTGGGAGAGCAGCGTGGATGCCCTGGCCAGAGGCGTGGGCTGGCTGGCCTCCACTCAGGTGTGCGCAGCACTGCTCAGCTCTGCAGCGAGCGTGTCCCGACAACGCTTTTCTGGACAGTCAAGGCAGCGGGGAGCTGTCTCTGCCCTCTTTGTCTGCAATGGGCTGGTATGACAGGGTGAGAGAGGGAGCGAGGACAGGAACTTGGATCAGGAGGATACTGAAATAAGGAACACTAGGGGCTGGGGCTGCTGTAATAGTGAGTGAAGTTGAGAATATGGATTAGGGTATTGATGGTGGAAGGTTTAGTTGAGGAGTGCTGTGCTAAGAAGAGGGCTGTTTGATATTGGCAAGTTGGAGGTTTTCATGGCTCCCCCGTATATACTACTTGAGTGTCATCACTTTAGAGCTTGCCCTAGGACTACACAGAAGAAGGGGAGGCATTTGGATAGGGCATTTGCTAAAGGTGTAGCTGGGCTCAGTTTTAATAGAAAACTGTCAGGTGCTTGTTAAAATGTATTTGATAACTGTTAATGCACCTGAAAGTAGGTGGTCCCATAGGACAGGAAGACAATACAGGTAAAGATGTTTTTCCTTAAGTAGTATTGATACATTTTATGATTTTTGCTTTCTGCCTATTTTTTATTTTAATTTGCACCATTTTTATACTGAATAAGAAAATCAAACTTGTATGATTTCTTATGTGAGAAGAAGGGTCTCCTCTTGTTTGCTCCCCCAGCCAATAATGTATGGAACTAGTTTTTGGGTGCACTCTAAGTAAAAGTTCTTGGCTTATTTAAAGGCAATTTTCTGATACTGCAAGGTAGCGCAGGGACTGTTTATTCTCCTTCTCGTTGGGTGTGGACTAGATGAGATGTTGAGCCTGTCTCACCTTTTCCTGTGGCCCATAATTCTGTTGTAAATAAATTACACCTCATGTATGTGGATTGCAGTGAGCACTGCTCAACCACAAAGCCACAGTGATTTAGTTTAGCATTATTTGGAGGCAAAGCTCCAAGCATTTATGTAGCAGACCCCTCTGGGCTAATATCAGGTTACTTTTTGAATAGAAGACAGAGGGTTGTTTATCAGCTATACTGGATTCTGATTAGGTAACTTCTCTAGTGGATGTCTGTATTTAAAACTGGAGCTACTGCTGAATTGGGGCTAACTTGTGTGATATATTGGGATAGAAATTGCATGTCACAGAACAAAATCCTGATCTAGAGCAGAAGTCTGGTTTGAAGATGTTTTCAATTAGAAGCTGACAGTGACCTTCCTTCCTGTCCTTATAGTGGAAGATGAAACAAATTTGTGCGTCCAGCTATTGCCATTCAATTTTTAGAAGATGTAATTTGTTCCACTCTGGAAGAACCAAAAAAAAATATTTTTTTTCCTTTGTCATTCCAGATCGCATGTGCTTTTTATGGTAGCTTGGTTAAAAAAATGACATAAATGCTTATCAACAGAGTAATCAAGGTTTTGTCAAGAAATAATTTATTCAGTATTAGTACAAGCAAGGAAATTTCAGGGAAACAAGTTGTGTAAGCCTGATCACTTTGTTTGCTTCTGTGAGTGGTTACTTTGTTGCTTCTACAGCAGCCAGGTTCTTAAAACTGTCACAGGATTAGGATAGCTGAGGAATGTGAAATGAACTAAATCCATTTTGCTTCTTTTTAAATTGTCTGGATTCCAAGTAGACAGTGTCACTTGAAAGTATAATCGTCTTAAAATCCTGTGAGCAGTAGAAACTTACTTAGAAACAAAACCGAACATAGTTTCTGTACTGGGGTATTAGTTCTTATGATTCTTTAGTATTTACTGCTGCTATTTTCTGTGTGTGAAGTTTAAGCACTGAGGTCAGGTGAAGATAGTTCTAGAAATCTTAGAGAGGTTCTTTCAGATTTACTAAAATAACACTTAAATTAGTTGTTTTGTTATGTATTTCTTGAATGAGCCAAACCCGTCATTAAAACATGCTACTGATGTGTGAGGTTTCACTGACAGTTTAGAATGGCTGTATTTTATGTTTGGAAATTAAATAACACCCTTGAAGAACAGAATGCAAACTTAATGTTCTGTTGTGTATACAGTACAAACAAACATCCATGTCATTTAGGTAAGATACTTCTGCAGTACTTTCCGTCATTTCTAAATAGTATCAACCTTGGAGATCACATCTAAAACTTGTTCACTCTGAAGGCGGAGTTAAATAGCTTTCTAGATATTTTTAAAAGCTGAAAATTGTATACATTTTACATTTTCCAACTGCAGGTGCAAGAGTTAAAAATGAAAAATATTTAGAGTAAATACTTCAAGCTCCTATTTATGTTTTTCATTCATCAGAAGTTACATTTCTAATGAATTAGTGGACTTGGGTTTCATGAAGATACATTTTGAGATTCGTTGCTTTCAGTTTTAAGAGTTGGAGAAAAAATATGAGAATTTTACTAGTAGAATTAAAGTAATGAATTAATTAAAATGATAGCTATTGGAATTCTTCTGTGTGTTTAAGATCAATCCTTGTGGATTCAATTATTTCGAGAGGACAGGTGAAAAGCACAGGTGCATGTTAAATATATTTTGTCATAGGCAGTCAGAGCAACCACCCAAACCAGCAGGTGTTTGTTGAACATGCATATAAGCTCAGGCACGTAGCACTGGTTTCTGCTTATAATGCATTAATATGTGCATGTTTTGGGATTTTTTTTTGTGTTTTCTTTTTTTTCCTCCCCATGGGAAAATTTTAAATGACATTTGTTTATTTTCATGACTGAAGAATGCATAAAGGGTTGAAGACTGTGCAGGTTTGGCTGTATAAGCTCCCTCGATTTAAATGGGACCTCTGCCTTAAGTTCTCTTTCTGTTGTGCTCACCTGAGGAGCTACATCATACAGAGTAATCTGTATATATATCAGAGTAATCCGATACCAGTTTACTCTGGTAATTCTACAATGCCTTCGTTAAATGTTTCTTTTATTGTAATGTAAAGGAGCATGAACATAGTCTATGAGCAGGAAAGAAGTACAATAGGGAGCTATGGGAAGTTTAGGAGATGGAGAACCTAAATGATCAAAGCTCTCATTAGACTAGCTATTTTTATAACCGATGGTATTTTTATTGTGCTAACTTTCGTACAGTTCATCTTGCCTGGAAACTTTGTAAGGTCAAGAGCTTGTTGATGCTTCCTGAATTGTTGCTGCAGTGTAAGAGAAGTAGCATTACTGCATCCTTTCTAGCCTCTGGCGTTGGATTCCTTGGTGTTTCAAGTATGTTAAAGGTAAAACTGTTAAGTCGAGGCAAGAATTTCATCCTGTGTCTGCAGTTCAAAAGAATGTAGAGCTTCTAAATTGCAGCTCTATTGTCTCAAGCTAGGTGGAAAAGTATTGAAATAGGAGTTTTGTTTGAAACCTACATATTTAGATAGAATGTGTGGGGTTTTTTTGCTGATTTACTTTCATGAAAGAATATATATGTGGACAAGTAATTCAAAGCTGATATTTTATTAACAATAAATGTCTTGTATGTCTCAAACTCCTGTTCATACTCTTTTGGGGGAAGAGGTTTGTTTTTTCTCAGAGTGCAGGATCTTTTTTTGTATTTGAGAAGTTGAAAAGAACATGATAAATATAAGATTTATTTTTTTTTATATATTAAACACTTGTGTTCATGCAGAAATTGCTCAGTGGCTGTGTAATTGAGTTAGAGTAGCATGACTTGTGATGATGTAGTCTCTGACAGTCACATCAATAGCCAGTTTTCCATCCAAAAAATCTTGCAGACCTCCTCGTAGCATTCTCTGTTGGTGTTTATGGAAAATGACATGTTTCTAAATAAAAATCATGCTTTGCTAAGTGGGCTGTTCATGAAGCAATCAATTTCTATTTTAAACAAATAAACCCACCACATTTTCCTCTGTTTTTTACACATTACAGCAGGTGTTATGGATATTGAATCAGAAGACTCAACAACAATTGAGTCACAGCTAGTCTTCTGAGCTCAGCCTTGCTTCATACCAATGTTTTGTGTTGTTTATCTGGACTGTTGTATTGTCATGACACATACCTATTCAAATAGAGGCACAAGAACAAGAGATTGCACTTCACAAACGTGGTAACATGGTTTCTTTTATCCAATGTAGTAAACTTCAAATTCCTTTACTCCCCAGGCCCCCCAAAAAATCCTTTTATGGGATTTTTATTTTTTTTTTTTAACAGACTTATGAACATCCTCTTCTGTGCTTTCCCCGATGCTCCCCTTATTTTTCCCCATGTATTTTACCCTCTTTGTTATGTCTCTGTCTTGGAGTGAAAGTGGCAGGGAGTTCCATCTTACCTCCTACTGAAAACCAGAAAAAAAATGACATGATTCCAGCTTTTCTTGGCTTTGCACTGTGTATACTTCTTCCAAGCTCTTAAGGAGGAGAGTAGAACTTGTTAGACATGGGTGGGGTTTTTTTCTTGTTGGGGAAGGGAAGGCTTGGAAAAAGGAGAGGAGGAAGAAAGCAGGAGTGCAGTCTCTTGCCAGACGTGAATGATTTTTCCCTCTTACGAATCTGTGGCTCTGTGTCATTCCACGCAGGGGAAAAATCCAATTTAAGATGTTTCTGTTACATCTCTCTCATAGCTTGTTGCTTCTGCTTTTCAGATGCTTTTTGTATAGGCTGTGTTTTTAAAACACTACTTTATTGGAATATCTTTCCTGTTTTGGTTTTGTTTTGTGTTTTCCCCTTTAAATGGCATAGTTCTTGAAACCCTAACTTGGAGCACAGTCATGCAAACAATTGAATTGGCACCTCTGAAGCACGGAAATTAGTGTCTTGGGACGTAAGGGAGTGGCAAGAACCTTTCAAAACACAGCTGCCACGGGCAGAATGGCACCACAGCCCTATTTTACTCTGAAATTAATTTGTTAAGGAGAACTGGATTAGAACTGCCTTGGTCTTAAATAGCCTACTATTGAGAAACCTTCATTTGAGCAGCAACTTCTTTCTCATTTGAACTTGATTACTTACTAGTAATTTTTATATGGCCGTTGCTCTTTCTGGAATTTTTGTCTTCTGAAAGGAAAGTGGATCTTTGTATTTTTAAGTAGTTTAACTCTGAGAGTGCACAGTAATATCTTTGTCTTTAAGGAAATATTCATATGAATGAATTAAAATGTCTCTTTGTTCCTCAGTCATATACTTTGTATAGAAAGTTTAAGCTCCATAATTTGTCTAGATAAAGAATATTCATTTTTATAACTGACAGGTTTAGAGAACTAGCGTTCTTGCTAATGCATTTTAGTACGGCCCTACCATTCTCATTTACAGTTGGTGCCTTCTGTTTTAGAACTGGCTTAAACACTTGCCTTAGCATCAAAATTATTTACTGTTCAGTCCCCACATGGCTACTCCAGTTCTTTTCTTCACGCTGTTTCAGCATCTGCTGGCTTCCCTGCGCCACAGCCACTGCTCCTGCCTTGTGTTTGGCGGTGCCGCGGGGCTAGTTGTGGTACTGGCTAAACCGGTGTTGCTGTTGCATTTTTGGTGCTCTCCTATTTCTCTGCGCTGTATCAAATAGAAAACCACCTTGTAGTTACAGCTGTATTACTGCGTGTCCAAATCAAGCCCTTGCTATGAATTCGTTCCACTTTAACAAGCCACGCTTGTCTGCAGGGCAGCAAATACATCCCTGGGCGTTCTGGGGTGAATGCACACATGGATGTTTAGAGGTCTTGGAGGTCTTAACTTGGCAAGTTAGGCTGTCCAGGACTCTGTAAAAAGCAGGAAAATTTGGGGAGTTAAAATTTGGGTGGCCCAATATGAAATGGTAAGTGCCTAGCACTTGGCTGAAATCAGGTTAGAAGTGTCTATGATAGGCCGTCTCCCCACTGAATAGTTGCTGCTTTAGATGTTTTCTGCATAATCCGAGAGAGAGCAAGATTCCAATCAGTGGACTTCTTTAGGTAGGTAGCGGAAATACTTGTTTTCTTGCCTGATTCCACAGTACCATGCGAGAGACAGGATTTGAAAACACTCTTTGTCAGCGCTGGACACAAAATAGTTTGTAGCAAGCACACTCATCAATTCCAGCAGACTTTTGCAAAGTTTTATGAGTGTGAACTTGCTCGTGACTGTTGCTGATGGCAGCTTTCCTGTGAGCAGAAGAGTTAAAGTAATGATGTGGGGCCTGTTGTGCTGCCTTCCAGAGCAGGAGGGGCAGCAGGGACGCTGACAAGCAGCATGGTGGCATGTCAGTTCTCAGCCCCTTCTGAGGGAAGCTGGGCAGAGGCAAACTAATGTGTTTTACAATAGAAAGTGCAGGAATCTTCCCGAATGTTGTGATATTATGGATGGTCAGGAGCAAAAAAGAATACTGAAATATTTCATAAAAAAATATAATCCAGCATGTTTCTTATTATGGAGTAAATGGGTGGATTTTATTTTTGTCTTGATCTTTTTAAAGCCAAATGATACTGAACTTGGTTGTGTTTGGTTTTTTTTCTTTGGCTTAATGATGGAACAGTGTGTTGGGGAGAGGAAACCTCATCAGGGAGAAGCTAATAAAAGTGAATCATTTGAGGCTGTGTATTGTAGGTCACTATAGAGAGACTATGTTTTTCCAATCTTGTGTGGAGCTGGGAGTGTCACCCTAGTGGTTTCTTTAATTATGATTTAAGTATCAGATGGATGTGAAGCATTAAAAGCTCTAAAGCATCTCTGGGACTGAATTAAAAAAAAAATCAGTGTTGCAGTTCTCAGTGTTACTTAAAATGAAGGATGACTTTTTTGCCAGAATAGTCTTTAATTGAAAAACAGTCCTGATTTTTCCCTACATAATGGTGTAAAAGCTTTAGATATTTTGCTGTTTTGAAGTTAGCTTCAATAATAAAATTTTGCAACATCACTAAGAACTAATGCAGGAAAATTTTCCAGAAGTGTGTGTTTTACCTTATCATGTTAGTCATATTTCACTTCATTCACATTGATAATTTTCATGGGTTCTGTTCAGTAATTATCTGAAGATCTATAATAGGTGGATTTTTTTATCCTGTCTAGCAGTGTAATGGTCTTTGAGATACTCGGAAAAATGTGAAAATCTCTCATGGTACTGACGGTGGCAGACTTAGGCTCTTGTTAGGACTGGTTTGTGTAAATGAGTTTGGGAACTGACAAGTTCTCAGTTTCCTAATCCCTTGTAGAGGAAGGAGGAAAAAACCCCATACAAACAGGAGGTTCACGAACACCATACAAATGTGGTGGTGTTCTTGAGCAACAAGACCATACAAACACCATACAAACTTTTGCTCGATTTTGCCGATGTTCTAAAGAAAGCTACAAGTGTTGAAAATGCCAGGTTTTATTAGATTTTCTTATTAAATTGGTTTTAGATGGACTTTACTGGAACCTCCCCTGCAGGAAACACCAGTGTGAGTTTTTGCTGTGAAGTGGTACTGTATTGAGTATTAAGGTTTTCATAGCTTCATTTTTATTTTATTTTTTTTTTCAATCCCCTGCACGTTCCCGTATTTGTGTTGTAGGAATATTGGTATATGACTTGCAGCCAAGGAAGAGGTAAGGACTCTCATGCAGGTTTACAACTCTTCTGTAAGGAAACTGTGGCACAGCCTTGATGTAGCGAATTGCTTTCTGTCAGTCACAGAGTTCTACAGAGCAGGCATGAAACTAAAGATGCATTGGGATTTCCCAGATATTTGATAGAAAAATGGTATCAATAGCATGTTCTTTAATTCTTCCTAGACCAGACTTGAGTCAAATATACAGGTGCTGATTTTCCAGGTAGAGAAACATCATTGTTTTGTCAACAGCATCATCATATGGCACCTATGAGACCAGGTGTTGGAATATTAATAGCATTTGATAACCAGTGACTGCTTTTTAGAGGCTTAATGTCTTGAGGGTGTAACTTTTGCTCTATTAAATGCAAAAGTCTGTTTATTTCACTTTATATGTACTTCAGTTTATGATGAAATTAACTCTCCAAGCAATGTCATTTACCTCAGAAATGCTTAAAATGAAATAATCATCACTATTTTAGCCAACTGAAAGCCTTTGGAAACTGTCTTCTGTGCTAAGGACTAGTGACCAGCGAACTTGATGTCAGCTGTATGTTGTATCTTAGAAATGAAATGCTTCTTGATGATGAGAGGGAGGGGAGTGTGGCTAAAATGCTTTGATTTCGCAAACCTGGAACTGAACTGGATAAGAGGGGAAGGAGAACAGAGGAAATCATTAGACTTTTTGTTGATTGGCTTAACATTACTAGAAAGTAAGTGGACCATGCTTGAATCTTGGCATTGCAATAGGATAAAAAGTAAGAGTATTTAGTAATTATTTGGGGTATTTCAGGTCCCTAATAACAAAGGAGGCAGGGCTTTTTTCCCCCTTAAATCTTTATTTAAGTGATTTTTATTCAACAATAACAAAAAATGATATAACAAAATGGTGGGAAGGAATCACGTGCAGATCTCTGTTGGCATTATCCAGCTTCATGTTTCCTATGAGAAACAAGTCTTATTGTGTTTAATGAAATATACCACAGACACTTTTCATTTACTAAAACTGGGGTTTTGCTAGTAAAAAACATTACTGAGTACTTAACTCTTTTCCTTCTTCAGCTGTGGGGAAAGGAACATTTAGTTTTTAAATTATAACAACTTTTACGCTTCTATTAAAGTTGTTTTAGACCAACTTTATGAACCAACTAATTAATATTCAGAGTATAACCTCTTGTTTTATGACTATGGAAAGCCTAGTATTACAGCTTCACCAGATACTACATGTGTATTTTTCTTCTAGATGAATTCTTGGGTAACATCTTATGGGCAGTGTTCTGTGCAGTTATTTGTCATTTAAACAGCATTATTGCAGTTCTGTCATGAACTATTACAAATTATCACAAAATATACCAAAGTAATGTATGATAAACGTAGGATATTACTTGGCAAACACGATGTTGCTGATTTGGGATGTGTTAAAAGTGTCAGAGATGTTGCTTTGTCTGGCAATGGAAAGAGACATGAAGCGACTTTCTGGATTGCAGGGATGCTGTTGGGGATTGGGAGTGATGAGCCCTGTGGGAGCCAAGTCCTTAAAAGTGTACTCCACAAAGGTATCTGTTGTGATTAGGTATTAGCTTTAGATTAAAAAGCTACTTAAACCCATTTGTTTAGAGATGCCATAGAACAGACACTAGCACAGTGTACCGGGCTTTGTTTGCTAATATGTTAAATAAAATTTTTGTAGGAAGTGTCATTTTGTTTTTTGTACAAATAGCATATAAAGGCTAAGCTAACTTGTCTAGAGATAAGCAGTGAAGGCTGTATTGATATCATGGCAAAAACTGAAAAACAGTGTTTTGGAGCTGGAGGAGAATGTATCAGGAGAGGAATCTACGGTGCTGTGGTGTGGTTGGGAATATCTTTAAATGTATGAATGGAAGCTGGGAAGTTTTCTTGCCTGCGTATGTGGCTGTTGATAGGAAGCTACTACTGTCAACCATTCAGGAAGGATATTGGCTAATTGGGGATGGTTCAGAGAATATCCCCCTGAGGCTTTGGAAAGGATGTTCCCTGGTGAAAATATATATATATATATAAAAAAGTAGCCTGGTTAACATGTTCTAGAAACAGTGGAGATATGACTTGATTTCTCTGTTGTGGAAAACACAAAATCTGTAGTGGAAGCGCCCTTGGACCAGATAGGAAAGATTTTCAGAAGGGGAAATTGAAGCTTAAAAACATTAGACTAGGAGTTATTTATAAGGTTTGTAACAGTGAGGAATAATTAACCATAGAGCAACTTACTGTGGTGGAAACTTCAAAAAGCAGGAGTTAATTTGGGCAAGACTTATGAACTGGCCAGAAATGGGGCTGGAAGATCCCATTGTTACTTACTGTCCTTATAAACTTCTGGCTGTGTGCTGTAAAAGAATGACATTATGGAGTCTAATAATTCCTTTCCTTTGGCTCCAGTCACCTTCTGTTGCAGTAAATGAGAAAACCTGCTCTGACCAAGCGGATACGATACTGCTTGTGCTTACCACCGTTGGCTGGGATTCTAGGGGAGAGTGATAGAAAGTTTTAGTCGTTTAAAAACAATCACTTCTGTACTAAAACATGTCAAGATTTCAAGATGATAATGAATTGCCGTAAACTTACAGAATCTAACGCTGGAAGCATAACATACAATCTGATAAATAAAACTTTGGCTGATATATTAGTTTTGCAGTGTAATTCCGGAACATGCAATGTTCTGGAGGGTGACAGGGCACAACATGGGATGCTGGTGGTGCTGTGGCAGTCTCAGCAGTGGGGAGCTGGAGGTGAGCCGAGCTCAGTCACTACCGCCCAGACTGACTCTGCTTCTCCTTTTTTTTTATAGCAAGTGCTGGAGTGGAGTATAGCTGTTGCACAGCCTGCTGTGCACCTGTACCAGGAAGGGTTATGTGAGTGTAGAAGCAGGTGGTTGTGTTTGGATAATATTCTGAATTCCTATGGAGAGGCAAGAAGTAAGAAGGGAGGGGAAAGAAATCTGAGAGTCAACTTTTCCACCAAATAAGAAGTTCCCCGGAGATGTGTGCCACCTTAAGTAAGACGTAGCTCTGGAAATACAATTAGAAGACCAAAAAACAAGCTGTAGGCACCTCTTTCTTCCCTTCCCTATTCCAAAGGCTTAATTTGCTTGGAATATTGGCTAGTATTAAAAAAAAATTACTTTTTTTTGGCATGGGCACCGTGCCAAGGTTCAAATGGTACTAGCTAGTATTACTTGAAGTAGGGCTCCCCTCAAACTTATTTTTCACACTGGCAACTGTTAGTGTGCACAGAGTGAAGAAGCTGGAGTGAGTTAAACTCACTTTTCCATTACCACTTCTGTGGAAATGGAAACTTTTTAATAAATAATTCAATGAAGTACTACAGTAGCTGCTATCTGTGGTGACCAGTATCAATCATTTTAATGGTTCTCTCTCACTTCCTCGCTATTTTAGCCATTTACCTGGAGTATTTGTTATTTTAAACTGTCATGGGAAAGGGGGACAGAGGGATCTCTGTAGTTTTGTTAGCGATATCTTAGTACTTTTGTTTGTGTAGCTTTCAGCTGTAACCTTTAAGGCCTCTGCTGAGTAAACTACTGGCATAGGGTTTTGTCTGTGTCATTCTGAAGAGGGATCCTATTGATCTTGTACTTGTTCTGATAAAGATGGCATCATCTGAACAGGACCCTTCAGGCCAAAGCCATTTACTGTTTGCTAGCTGAACTAGTTTGTGTTTGTTCAGTTCAGTTGTTTGCTGCTGAATTACTACAATGTTTAGAAATACTTACTGAATTTCTTTCTCTATAAACTACATGCAGCAGAGCTATTATCTTTTTTAACTTGTAGACTCCTAGCAGCTAGCAGAACTTGATGGTGATAGGTTTTTCCCTTCTGAATTTCCTTTTGTGGATGTTTTAGAAATAGTATACTGTCTTCCCAGGAAATTGGGAAGTAAAGTTTGAAAAATCTTGCTGTAATGACATTTGAGGGTTCCTGAACCCAGGTTTCCACAAGGTTTCAAATTTAGTGCAGTAGTTGACCAGGAAAAGGAATGGATGGGGAAAAGACCAGCTGAATGGAAATGAGGCAACTATTTCATGGCTTTTCCTCAAAGAAATTAATGTGGTTTTTATTGATGGTGCCCTTTATTTTAGTTATAGTTGACAGAAGATGTCAAAATTGGGCAAGAATCTGAGAAATGGGAGGGAAAAGCTGTCTGATGGTGTGATTGAACAGGATTGTGTTCTGAGAGGTCAGAACAGAGAAGGACAGACTTGAGACAGGCATGGCAAATAAAGGTGCAACTAGAACAAAAAGAGCAACAAAAGAGAGAACAGAGAATAAAAATATGCTTTTCAAAACCAGCGGAAACTATCCTGTTTTGAAACGAAAGTAAATGAAAGTCTCCGGTTCTGTAGGCAGTGATGCATTTCAGTAAAACTATTCAAGAGCTCCAGTCTCACCATCCAAATATTTTAATGTGCAAGAGTTGAGTAAAGGTATGCGATGTGTTTGTGACTTAGTGAAACTTGATTTTGTTTTAAAGTGGGAGCTGTAACTCTTGTTGCAATATGTTGCATACAGAACAGCATATTCTGAAGTAATGCCAATTCATGGAATATATGTCAGACCATATGAAAATTCACAGTATAGAAATGACCGATGGCACTGCCATGGAAGTTGTGGTATAAGTTTTCAAGCAAGTGTTTAGGTAAAACACTTGAGCAAGAGTTCTCAGATCTTGCATGGCCGCATGAGGATAACAGTGACTTACATTAATCAAATGCAAACTTCTTAAAGGAGGGTAGTGATTTCAGTTTGTTCTGGGGTTTATTTTCCTGTTACTGTAAAGTTTCAAATTAATTTCAGCAAATAGGTCTTGGAGGAGATAACATTCTGATAGCAAAACCTTAATTCCCAAAGCACGCAGGCAGTTAAAGGATATTGGTTTAATGGACAGTTTAAAAAACACTACCTGTTTTGATAACATACCTAGCAACTTTCACATGTGGAGTTGTCTGGTGTGCTTTGTCCATGTTGTGGATACTGAAATTTGTTTTTGCTTTACTCCTCCCTCTCTGCTGTTTTGCAGCAAAGGTTATCCAGAGCTAAGGAACTCTGTGGTTATCCAGAGCTAAGGAAATGGAGCAAACTTGTAGTATTTGTTTCTCTGATGATCTCTTCTAGTTTTTTGCAACTGAATGCAGTACGAATACAGTATTTTTCATATATTTGTTTAGTTGGGGTTTTTTTTGATCTGTTCATGCTCTTTGGGCTCTTAACATCTCATGGCAGTGAGTTCCACAATTTAGTTATGTTTGGGGGGGGGAATACTTGTGTATTGTTGCTTTTTAAACTTATGCTAGCTGATACCTTAACTGAATTTTTTAACCATTTATTCTGAAATGTCAGTTGATTTTTATTTCATCATATTTCTCCCACTCATGACTCTAGAAATCTCATTCTCATAATCTCACTTCTGTTATCTCTCCTCCAATCTGAAGAACCTTATCATGGAGCCAGTCTGTACCTACATTTTATCCTTAATCTTCTCTGTGACACCTCAATTTCTGTATTCTTTTTCGGGAGCGATAATTATAACTGTCCAGCCTTTAAGATGAGATCACCATATTTGCATATAGTGTGCCATAATAACATGTTTCTTGTTCTCTATTCCTTGTGGTCTTTAGTATTCTGATTTGTGTCTTTGATTTCTGCTAAGTACTAGGCTTACATTTTGAAATCATGGTGGATGGTATTTTCCGATCTTTTTTCCTGAGTTAATCGTAGCTGACTTAGAGCTTATTGTTGCTTCTGTAGGTAGAGTTGTTTTTCCTCCTTTCTATACTTCACATTCATCAGTCTTCAATTTCACATAACATGGTGGAAACCTGTGGTATCAGGAGAGCCTTCCACGGCTCCTCAGTGTCAGTTTTCAGTTGGGACTTTTCTGAAAGGTTATTGGCAAATGTCAGCTTACTCACCTCTCTGTTCCTGACTGTCTTTTGAGGATATTAAGCATTGTAGCTGCACCACTGCTGGAAATCTTCTTGCATTCTGAAGATTTTAATTGATTCCTACTGACTTCTTGATCTTTGTCCATAGTAGTTAAATTTAAGAGTTTTGATTTGGAGCCTTGTTAAAGTCTTTGACAATCCAGTTAAAATTGTTTCAGGTGGATTAACATTGTGTACGTGCTGCTTTTCACAGAACTGTCACTGACATGAGATATGATTTACTTCTACAAAACTTATTTGGGAACCTCTGAGATTACAACCATTGACTCTCTCACAGGTCATTCTGCTTAGCCCATCTGTGCAAGGCAATTAGGTAGTAGGTCTAAGATAGAAATGCTGATGGATTACAGGGAACTCAGTGTTTTGTAAAGGTAGATTTATGCTCTTGAAACTATAAGCAAGCTGAACGAGAGTAGTCTTTAAGTGGTGTAAGCTTTGTTCAAAAAGTAGATCTTTTTTGGAGGTACTTTTAGTTTAAGCTTGGGAAGGAGGCTTATGCTTTTGTCTGCTACCAGTAAAAGCCAACTCCAAGAATAGGCTATATGTTGTTGTTGTTATTTACCTAGAACTCCAAGGTGAATGTAAAAGCAATACATCTCATGAGATTTACCTTTAAAGTGTTTGGCTGCTATCAGTGGAGAGAAAAGTAGTCTTACTTGCTACTTTGGCTTAAATGTGTTATTTGGTTTATGCTGTACTGATTTGCATTCAGTTTGTAAGCAATCTGAACTTACTTGTCCCACTAGAAAAGATCTATGCGAATGAAAATTGTTCTTTTTTGTCTGAAAACGAAAATTTTGTCTTTTTTGAAAATTGTTTCTTTTTGTCCACACATGTTTGTGTACATCTGTGAAACAAAAGAAGTGAAGCAGCATTGTGCTTAACATATGAGTTCTCAGAAGGCTGAGTGGAATCTAGTTGAAATTATTTAAAAGTGAATAGATGTGCCTCAGGATACTGTGTATATCTGAGCTCAGTATAGACTACAGTTAGTTTTCTCATCTTTCTCTGATATAAATGCTTATCATTGAACTTAAGAATTACATGGTAGCATGCAACATTTCTCAAACTGATCTTAACCCAGATATATTCATGCACACACATATATATGCATAGAGGTATGCGTATGTATATGATATTTATATATACATACATGATGCATATAAGTGTGTATATATATGCATGTATTTTGCCAGTATGACTGCCTGATGCACAGCAGTAAAAACCTGGAAAGTAAGAAATTGATAGTTAGAAACCTATTTTGGGACCCATGAGTTTAAGATCCCACAAAAAACCAGCTGTGTCTGCCCAAGTCTTCAACAAATCCTGGGGTTACAGCTTAAAATCAAACAGTGCGTAACTATTTATCAGTTTTCCAGTCTACCCTTAAGCTGCTGATTTGATGTGGTTCATCAGGTTACCCTAAGTTGTGGATATTTGTGAAATCATTCTTTAAAAATGTTTTTTTTTTTTTTTTTTAAATATAATTTTCTGCAACTTTTGAGTGTGCTCTTGATCTAGGAAACCAGTTTATCTCAGATATGCAGTGTATGTGCATACATAACATCCAAGTATTGGTGAGTAATGCTGGGGAGGTATCTGGAAGGAGTGAAGCCATGATTTATTGTCTGTTCCACAATGGCATTCTTTGCATCAGTATTATGTACATTATTTTGGGGTATGCGTGGTTTTCCCACGCTACAGTGAGCTTGCTTATTCACATATAGCTGGAAGTTAGCAAACAAAAGTCGTGGTGTCTGAGAAGATGAGGTGCAGGAGGGAAGGCAAGTAGGCACAAGATACCATCTCCAAGCAGCTAGAGATGTGCC
>VXBO01011420.1:833374-910015 GCA_013400135.1 Rhinoptilus africanus
CCAGAGATGAAGACAGTATGCAAATAATTTTTTAAACTGTGAAAGTCATTATAAAGAGTCATTATAAGTGTCTTAATCGTGAAGGCACCTGAATCATGAAGGTTGCTGAAAAGACTGAATAGATTCATTGTCAAGGCCACTCATTAATAGGGTCATGTGTAATAAACTTAGTTGTCGCCTTTACCAATTCTTGCTTATTAACAGAAAGATGGGGAGAGTAGTATAAATGGCGGCCATCTCTTAAAATCCACGGAGGGACTTTATGTTCAGGGGCATATAATTTCTTTATAAACCATAAACATCAGTTGGGAAGTTGTGTATAATACTTGCAGGTGACGGCAGGCTGATAAGCCATGGAACTGGCTAAGTAAGGCATTTATTTCACTTAAGGCTTTTAAATTATATCTGACGATATAGTTTTTGGGTTGATACTGTATAGTGACCTAAAATTGGGAATTTTCTGTTTTTCTTGGAAGGACTTGATGAAATACAAAACTCTCTTGAGATTCCTGTTTTTCTTGCCACATTTGCTAATTGAGATTGTTGTTTTCTTTTAAGATGCCAGACAATTGCTTTTCCTGTGAGGTCTTTTTATTTGTAACATGAAAAAGTGGTTGTCTAAGGTACTTATTGTTCAGGTTCAGAATTCGGTACTGTAAGTACCTGTCTGGACTGGAGAGAAATCATCGTGGCTTATCTACATCTGTATGACAAAAAGAACTAAGTGATTATTTGGTTTTACCTCATTTTACCTCTTACATTGTACCTCTAGTGTGTGTCTCTTGAGATTTCCCTGTTAAAATGTATAGAAGATTTTTGCATTGTGTTGTTCACTACTGTATCTCACACATGAATGGCTGAATGTTTATATCTCGTCAATATCTGTGCAATTATGATCCTTAATGGTATCAGTGGGGAGATAATGAGTACTTCTGTGAGACTTTTAACTAAGGATTGACAGCTTTTGTAGACAGTAGAAAAGGTTCTTAAACTTCTGAAAAAGGACAATTTGATTTCAAAGCCTTTAGTCCTTCAACAGTGACAAGATGATCTTTTCAAGGATTCATTTAAAGCTTTATGCTTAATGCTGATATCTGTGTAGGCGTACTAGGTGCATGATAATGTATGATACTGTCAAAGGTTTTTCCTATTCCATGTCTTCTCCATTATCCAAGTATGAGTTGGAGTGGAAAACACTTGACACAGCGAGTTCATTACAAATCTTGACTTGCAATACGCTGACAGTTGTTTTCTGAAAATAATTTGCATATTGAACATGCTTCTGACTGCAAATTTGGTTGTTTTTCAGTATCTCACCATTCATGGACAGCTTTTCAGGTGACCCGTCTGCATAAAACTCAAGTTTTGGTCTCCGGCAACTTACATAATACACAAAAGAAAGCAGAATGATCCAGACAAAATGTCCTCAAACTATCAGAGGTACTCCGTTGTTCTGTCTTCAAGACCATGCTCATACAGAGTTGTGATCTGTGACAAAGAATATCATCCATTTACTAGAAGAAAGATTAATTGAGTAGTACATTTTGTCATTGGGTTTTTTTTTCCAGTTTCCACATAGCAGCCAAATGGAGCCTTCAGATTCTGGTGTGAGAAGTCAGTGCCTGAAGACATTTTTCATGTGTGTTTGGGCTGCCTCAAGTAAGAGGGGTGTTAGTGCAAGTACCTATTTAAACTACGTATCTGAAAGTTTAAATTGTCCAGTGGTATCTTTTAATGGAATAGAGGATTCCATGGCTGGTTTGTAGGTGCAGTCGATACTGGAAGAATGGCATACCCATCTTCAATTCTGGCAGCCTGTCACTCTACTTTGTGGGTGCATTCATTGTCAGTGGTAAATTCAACATATACAGTATGTAGTTAAACAACTGCTCAGAATGGGAATTATTTCTGTTATGTATATTTTTTGGAAATAACATGACTGTATTGACCCTCTTCTCTTAAAGTGAAACCAAGTCCTGTGGTTGTCAAGGGTAGTAGACAGTGACTGGTTTTGTAGGAGATAAACTTGTGTGAGCATCACCCATCAGAAACTATAGCATGTCTGTATACTTGCTAGCTCTATTTACTTCCCTATTTTTTGAAAATCTTAGGGAACTAATGTTCCTGCCCCTCCTCCTATCTCCTCCCACCACCTCCCAACCCTCAACCCCTGGTCTTACTGGGGAAGTATTACATTAGGTTTATAAAGAATAAACTTGTTAACAATGTCCATCCTGGTTGTAGAGTCCTTTTTTAAAGTAATATTTTTTAACTGTCTATTTGTACCCAGGATACTGAGAAAATTCCATTTGGTTCAGGTGGGATGACTTTTTGTAAGATAACAACCAAGCAGGGTGCTTGCACCGTATAAATGTTCCTCTGTTTCCTGATGAAAATACATACCAGCAGAAAGGTATCATGCTGGGATCTCTTCGAGTATCCCTGGGTGTGTAATAAATCCTACTACACTAGAATTAAAATATTAAGGTTAATTTTCCATTGATATTGATGAACTTTTTTGTTATCTCAGCTGTGAATGAGTTCACTGGTTCTGGATAAGTATTGTGAGGCTTGTTAGGGCTATGCTTATTGCTGTTTTATTGGTCAGCAAAACGTAATTTCAATGTTACCTAAAGCATTAATTTACACTAGCTTTTCCCATTGAGCTTCTGCAGAGGTATCATTCCACTTGCTTTCCAAATTGCGCTGTTGATGACAGTGACCTCGATGAGAAAGACTAGCACCCTGGTAAAATCTTTGCCTGAGAGCTGTGTTGTGGGTGGTTTGACCTCAGTTCAGTGTATCTTCACTTCAGTACCACTTCCCGAGGTTGTGACAGGCTTTGCTGTCCTGAAAAAACTTGAGTTTTGTTTCTTCAGTATTAAAACTACAGTTAATTTTCTCCAGAGAGCCTCAGTGCATGTAGGAAAATTACTGCTGTTTTTTACTGGGGGTGGGGTGGGGGAGGAAGAACAAACAAAACGGCAATAAGGAGAGGGTTTGTAAAAAGAGGGCTTGGTTCTTATTAAATAATATATACTATACAATAATTATAATTTTTTGTTTTTCTTTTGTAACCCCTGAGCAAAGAGAAAGGACAGACTTCCCAGCTGTATTAAATAATGTAAGTTCCATATCTATGTTGGTGTGTATTGTTAGTATAGGAGATATGTAACTGAGACCTGCGTTTAAGTGGCATAACACTTGTTTCTCTCTCATAGCAAGTAACTTCTGTTAGAGCTGATGGGATTATTTGCATAAATGACTGCAGAATTGAAATCAAAAATAGTTACATGTTGTTGGAAATCTGTTTAATTAGGTTGCTTTCTTAGCTTATGGAATGTAATTGAAGAAATCCCAATACATTCCAGTTTATCCAGCTTTATTGTGCTCTGTTGTAAGTTCTCTGAAAACTTTATTGTACTAGCAGTCTGGTAATTTACTCGCTACCTACTGTTGGAAACAATTCACTGTATCTGCATATGTAATTAACTTGGATATAATAATCTCCTTGGGGAAGACAAGATGAGGTATGCTGCAGAAGTCTGTTGCTTGTATTCACTGGTATCTACCCAATACCTTTGTGTAAATAGAGGAAAATACAGAACAGCAGTGATGATGCCAAAAGGCCGTGAGTAAAGCAGTTGTATAAGCATTGTAATAATGCTGAGAACATGCCAGACCTGCAGTAGCTGGTTGAGTCTTGCAAAGGACATAAGCATTTGTGCTTCTGTGTATATGCTTGGCTTTCTTAATGGCCTTTTTCTTTTGTCCATGCGTAGCAGTTGCCCAGACTTTTCTGAGGTCCTGGGCATGAGGAGCCTTGTTGCACTATCTCTTGTTCTCACAGGGCACACACATGGTGTGCTGCCATAGTTTGTAGTTGTGAAGGCCATGCATAACTCCTGCTGGCTCGACAAAGCTGCTTCTTCCAGAATGGACTTAGATTTTTAAGCCTTCATAAGTTAAAAGACAGCTTTATACCAGGACAATTCAATTCTTCCAAAACTTGTGGTTTATAATCCATCTGATGGGCTGGTGGCCCAACCGTTGCTTGCTGCATGCAGATTTTCATGTATCTTTTGGCAAAGTGTCTGGTGCTGGCAGCTGTTAGAGCCTGAAAAGCGTGCTGCGTTGTGTCCGTGTACAGTCGAGAGCATCAGTATGTGCATCCCCTAGAAAGTTAAATAACGAAGATACTAATTGGAAAAAGCCTTACTGCGAGTTTCCTTGCTGATTAGTAGAGCAAGTAGACTAAGTGTGTCACAGGTTTGCAATATGTGAATTCTGTAAGATCATATGTTTTGTTTAGCAAATGTTGAGGCTGGAGGTGATGTGAGGATTGCAAACTGTTGCCTGATAGTGTTCCTGATGGCTTCCTTGCTGATATCAAAAGCTCAGCTATGACAGCCTGTACTTATAACATAAAACATTGTTGGTTGGATTATGATTTTTTTTATAATCAGAAATTTTCTAATGTGGCTTGGAGTCAACAGATAGTTCATGTGTTATGTAGTACTAAACGTTTCAAAGTCTAATGGCTTCTGGAGTTACCGTGTGTCCATGAATCTGAAGCAGTGTGTGGGGCTGTGTGTTGGCAAGTGCAGACTAATTTGACTTGGCTTTAATTTAGTCCTTTTTGCATGCAGACTAAATTGCATACTACATAGCTGGTGTGAACTGTCTGCACTCAGTTATGCAAATCAGTGGATACTTAGTAAGACCTTGTAACTGAGCCATTAATAAAACCAGTTAATGTTTCAATCAAAATATTTTGGTGTTAATGCAGGTGTATTTGAAAGAACATAATGCATTGGCTCTGATTTCTGGTATAAAGCAGTGTATTTGAAGGATGAGGTAACATAGGCAATTTCAAGACATCACTTCTGTGAAATACTATAGCCTCTGGAAATGCACTTTCCAGCTCTTGGAGAGGAGGAGGAATGGGACCGTGTCTGGCTTAAAAGCAACATAAAAGAAATGACAACTCTCATATGTAAAGGGAGGAATGGAATAATTTTGCCTTCAAGTCTATCCTAAAGGAAAATAGGGAGCATATATAAGTTTACATGAAATATATGATTCTCTTTTTTAATTGACACTTACTTGATTGCTTAGTAACCCGTGTCATTTTAGTCCAATGTTCATAATTCTCTTTGCATTTAAGACAAAATGTAAAAACTGCTGTTGGCCTGCTCGTCACATGTGGTCTCTCATGGTCTCACATAAGTCCCTCAATTAGTTACTATATTTAATCTAAGATTTCCTAAATTTTAACAGAATTATTAAAGAATTATAATAGTCTGAATTTTGGAGAATGGTAGTTCATATTGCTTTGTTCAATACATTATGCTGCTATTAAGGAAGCTTCAAAAGGGACACGTATGTCTGCTGCAGAGCTAGCAGATTGTGTGTGAAGTACTGGGTACAGCCTGCTTACAGACCTGTGCACGTCTTCACCAGTGATGTTATTTTGGTTATCTAACATAATAAGTACTCTACAAGCTGTGCTGTAAGCAAAAACTTGTTTGCATAATATGCTGAAATGCTGTGCCAGAAAGTCAACAATTACAAATCGGATTGAACAGGAAATGTTACCAGCATGAATCAGAGAAAGTAATAAACCCTTCTATATTAGTATTTTGTGAAATAGGTAAAAGTATGATATAAAAGTTATGACAGAAAAGGCAGGACTCTTTATTGTGTAAAAGGTAAAACCAGAAAGGGTTATTAACAGCTGTTCCCTCTGCATATCCAGGCTAGGGAGCTTGAGAGATACAGGGGGCAACTGGGCTATGGTGGGGCAGTATAAACCACCAAATTATCCTGCTTGTGGTCCAGAAAGAGAGTAGGTTTTTAATGTCACAGTGCAAAATTGAAGGATAGTTAGATTAAATGCAAAAACATATACTGTGCATAAACAATGATGTTTGTGTACAAGGGAAGCCTTTTGAAGCTTTGCTTCCATCTACTATTTGAAAGTGGCTTCCTAGGCTCCTCAAGATTCCTGAGCAGTAAAAATAAGCAATAATGGATGTGGCAGAATAGGACTATTGTAGAGATACTGAAGATTTCAACACCTGCCCTTTTTATAAATATGAAAATTGCTAATAGCAATCTTTAAACCGCGTTTTTCTTTACAAAGCAGACTTGGTATTATGTCACTTAAACATGAGTCATCTGCTTAAATCTGACTGATTTTAGTCTGTAGAGTGCATGTTGATACAGTAGAGTTTTCATTTTAGCGTTTCATAGACTTTTTACAAAGGAGCAATTCAAAGCTGAGCACTGGTTGTTTGCTTTAAGGGAATGCGTCAGTTAAGGCAATTTCCTGTTACACGAAGAGAAACCTTAAGTAGATTTACTGAATGTGACAGGAGATGTACTCAAAAAGCAAATTATTTAGTAGTTTGCAACAAGACATTATGTTGCTTTGGAAGATTTGACTGAGTGACATGTTACATAACAGGTAATTCTGTAGGGTATTAAATATGTCAGTTTGGGGCAAATTATAAATACAAAAGCAGTTTTCTTGTGCCTCTTTTACACATTTGATGAGCAGACATATCAGACAAGACTCTTGACACTGCATTGTCCTGTTCCCATCCAATTTCCCCTTTTGATGGGAATGGAGAAGCAAGGTGCTGTGATAAAAAGTGCACCCTTTTAGGTGGTACTTTAATATCTCTGTCTCCGTTCTTCATGAGTTGGCGGCAATAACAGTCCCTTTTAATGGCAGGTCTGTTTACAGCTTCAGCTGTCACAGTACTAGGTTGCTTTTGAACTAGGCTTTTATTACTTTTTTTATTCCTTCTGTGAAAGGGTGTTGCATTACCTTAAATTCCAGTGTGGTAATTTCAGGGATTTGGTTTTTAAATAAAATGACTAAATGCCATGTGTATGGATTGGCTAAGCAGCAGCTAGTCATTTGCAAAACTTGATGAGTTTTAAACACCAAAGTTGTGGAGAGTTTTCTTCACGTACTACTAGTCATAAGCAAGAGTGGCCCATTGAAATAGGAAGATGGGGTGGAAAAGGGAACGTGTCCGTAGCTTTTGGCTGGCTTCAGGGAGTTAGTTGTAGCACAACAGTCCATTTATAAAAGTGAAATGAACAAACAAGCAGTAAAAGATGTTGTGGGGATAAAAGCATCACAGTAACCTACAGTGAAACGGGGTACGTGTACTGGTGGAACGCACAGGATGTGAGACATCTTTTGCCACTTTTGTTTGTTTAAATCTTAGCTAGAAAGTTAAAGCTCTCGTTTGTTCTTGTGTGTCCAAAGATTTGCCAAATGTTAACATTTTGAAGTGAATGGAAAACTTGAGTTTGAGAGAGAATTTGTCAAAAGGTGTTTTCTGTGTTTTTTTTCTTTTTTTTTAATAGGAAAAGATTACTTCAGGGGTAAACACTGTGCTATTTATTCCTGTTTTTTCATAAAGATCCACTGCAGTGTGACTGCTCAGAGGTAATTTTGTGGTCATCTGTTATAAATCATTTCTGTTTGAGAATTACTTCACTGTGTATGGCATGAATTTCTTTAACTGAAAAAGTGACTAGCTTCATCTTCCCCTTCCTTTTGTGTAACTTTGAGCCACTAGCATTGTATTTAGTATAGATGTATGAAAGATGCATGCTATAGCATCCCCCTTGTACACCTTTCCTCTTTTCAAGGAAACAGTATTTAAAAAAAAAATAAAAGCTCAGGTATTTGTTCACCGTGAACTATTATTTTATCATTATATCTTTCACTATGCAAACACAAAACAAGAAGATGGTGCTAGCCTTTGACATGAAAGGCACAGAAGGCTATCAGTCTCCCAGGCTGTGTTAAGGAGTGTTGCCAGCAGGTCAAGAGAAATGCTCCGTCCCTTCTACTTAGTAGTCATGAGCACACACTTGGAGTACTGGGTCTAGTTCTGGGCTCCCTAATACAAAACAGGTATGGACATAATGGAGAGAGTCCAGTAAAGGGCTGCTAAGATTGCGAAGGGACTGGAGCATCTCTCCAGCCTGAGAGCGCTGGGGACTGTTCAGTCTGGAGGGCTGAAGAAGGCTTGAGGGATCTCATCAATGTATAGAACAAACACCTGATGTGAGGGTGCAAAGACGACAGAGCCAAACTCTTTCTTTTCTGTGGTGCCCCATGACAGGACCAGAGGCAACGGGTGCAAACTGAAACACAGGAATTTCCCCCTGAACATCAGGAAACACCTTTTTACCATAAGGGTGGTAGAGCGCTGGCACAGGTTGCCTAGGGAAATTGTGGAGTCTTCATCCTTGGACGTATTCAGAAGCCATCTGGACATGGACCTCGGCAGCCTGCTTGATCAGGGGAGTTGGACAGGATGGCTCCAGAGGTCACTTCCAACCTGAGCCATTCTGTGATTACAGGAGTGCGTTTTGTTGTCAGTTAAAATGAACCATTAAAAGAGGAGAGATCGGTCATTCTGTTTGTGTTGGCTGCCATGAAACAAACACAAGCTTGGAGAAGTGGTACTTTTCCAAGGAAGATAAAGAAATCATGTTGTCTTTTTATCCACTGCTATTTTTAAAAGCTTGAAATTACCATGTTTGGCCTAATCTAAGATTATGCCATGTGAAACGATGTTCCTTTTTAAAATGGGAGTCTTACTTTCAGTACGTGGTTCCAGTCTGGAAAAGATTCCCAACTCTTGATCTGAGAGTACCAAAGCAGGCTAAGTAAAACCAAGAGTGTGAGTTTAGAGTATGTAACGTACAATGTGTGTAATCTGACATGTTCCTTTAGAGCATTGCAGGGGTTGGGGAGGTTGTACTGACAGTCCTACAGGGCGTTATTTAAGAAGGCACAGGAGTATTTTAATTAAAACTTCCTGAAATGTTGAGAAGTATGGCACTCCTTGATTATTTTTTGTGTGCGTGTCATGTTTTTCCTGTGAGATGTGCATTATAAGATAAACTGCTGCTTTGGTTAAAACTAGGGAAGGGAGCGTACGAGACCTTGTTTTTCAGTCTGATCAGCAATATTTTGACTTCAGCTCTCTGGGAATTAATAAGTGAACTGTCTGCACTGCTATTTGCTCAGTTTTATGGCTATATGAAGAAAAAAAGAGAATTGTCACGTTAGTGGGGCTTTTTTCCTCCTTTGCTGTGACATGGAAGCTCAAGAAAGGGAAAAAGACTACAGAGAGTTTTGATCTCATCTAGTGCATAAAAGTTTTTTGTTGTCTGTGTCGTTCTGCCCCCCTCCCTCGCCTTCTTTGCCTGCTTTTCCTCTTAATACGTTCCACTGGAAGTCTCGAAATATTTTGAAACCTGAGCTACAGTGAGTTCTAGTTATTTACTATGTGTAGTCTGAATAAATGCAAACTATATTTAGCATTAATAGACCACAGTGAACAACATGCTATAGGAAGGACTTCTTAAGATGACTAGTAGGTCATGCCTCCATGCCTGAAGCAATGTATTTCATTGTTCCTGGGGAGAGTTTAGAACAACTTTGCCTCTGTGAATATACCTGGTGAGTATCTGTTCTGCATCAGGATGTCACCTGCCTCTAAAAAGTAATTACTAAAACATCTTATTAACAACATAGGAAAAATAATATGGTCATGAACCCAAACCCTGGTAAAAACTTCTGTAGAAAACAAAACAGACTGAGGATCCATTCTGTAAATGTTGACTATTAAAGTGGGACGAAATGTGTGTGAAACCTTTTCTACTGTTACTGTATTATGGTTGCAGGAAGACTAATGCAGTTGTCTTAGCATGTAGGGAAAGATAAGGTAAATTGTCTTTTGGCTTTACATAGCACCTGGTACTGTTAAACTGTAACTTGCTGCTGGTCTGGCTGTTGCTTGAGAGGTTAATTGAAATATTGCTTAATATAATATAAATATTTCAGAGGTAGGCAGGGGATTCTTAGTGCTCTCTATTCAGCTATAATTCCCAGTAGTGCCTTTTACATTCTTGTGGCTATCTAAATTTGTCAGCTCAAACTCTGCCAGAAACTTCAACTGAACAAAAATCACAGTTTCTTTTGATGCACGTGTTTATATTAACTATACTGTCACTTCTGTAAATCAGTCCAAGGTGGTTTTTTAACACTAAAATTTCTCAATTAAAAAAAAAAAAGACTTGGTGCATTTTCTTTTTCATAATTGTATCATGATTTGTTGTAACTCAAATGGTAAGGAGGAAGAACGCTGCTGTTGCATGACTAAGGCTTGAATGATGCATAGGGCTCAGCCGTGAATTCTGTAAATGCTTCAAGACTGTTTTAAAGATGTTCATAAACTTGGTCTTTTTCAGCCAGTTTGCTCATCTTTAAAGATCCTGCCTCCTCCAAAAAAGAATCTGCAATAATGAATTTATTGAAACAAATTTCCAGGTTCTGTCATGGCTTTTATAATTGAAGGTGTTCTTACTGTTTGGATTTTTATGTGTGCTTAGTTGTATAACTTCAGTAATGTCTAGTTTCTTCTTTAGAGCTCTCCTTCCAATGTCCGTATCCTAGATGTACCACGGCTTTGCCTGTAATCTCTATAGTGAACATACAAATCTCCTGTAAATATACAGATGCCACAGGGTTTAAGACCTGTGTTTTTCTGTACTTCCAAACATTTCAGTGCCACTTTTTCAATGCTGAGGTATGTTTATGGCAGTAATATGAACAAATGCCTTGATCCAGAAAGGCAAGTATGCTGTCTCCCTTCTTCATTCTAAGAGAGCCCCCATCTCAAGCACTTCTTTGAATATATCAACAGCTCTCTACAGTACAAGTTTTCTGAATGAAGAATTGTACTTGTCTATTTGTGATTTTTCTTGGAGGTGTGTTGTTGAAGTAGAAGCTTGCACTTGCATCACAGAACAATGAAATAAACTTCAAAACAACTACTGTATTTTTAATTGTAAAATAGCATGCATTTAACTTTGGCTTTTCCATAAATTCTTTACAGTAAATATTGTTATTAATAAACAATTTGCTTCCCAGTTAATCTGCAGTAGAGCAGAAACAAAAAATGCCCTCATACATCATATTGCTGATGGGAACTTGGCCTTGTGATGGGAAGGAGAGAATAGTACTGTTCAAGGCCCCTTATTTTCCATAGCTTTGGTATTTAGATTTTCAACTGGAAATGCTGATTGAAAGGACACAAAAAGATTGAGGATAGCACTCACCAGCCCTATAGGAACTGAGCTGAGATGGTATGATGGGACATCAATGTAGTATCTTTGTGTCTTTCTGTCACTCTGTTCCCTGCCTGCTTCCTGTTGCTCATCCTGAACAATGACCTGGCCGTGTGACCCTACAAAGTTCTTGCAGTAGGAGGCTTCTACATGGAGGGTGAAATGAACTAAAAATATGTTGCAGTACTGCCACAGGTGTGGTCCCAATTGCTCCTAAATGGCAGTAGGCCCTTCATCATGGTGATAGAATTGAGAGCTTTTGAATGTAAACACTACTGTGTTTGAAAATGATGGTTACAGCTCGAGGGAGCGCTGTATCTATACCCAGTACTGCTAGTTCACCAGTAACTCTTCAGAGACCTCGGATCACACCTAACTCTAGATGATCAATAAGCAGCCTAGTCTTCCTCAGAATCAACCTAAAGCTCCATTCAAAATTAAGCAATGCATTTTGGTACCAAATTGCAAAATGGTAGGGGTTGGAAGGGACCTTCAGAGATCATCTAGTCCAACCCTCCTGTCAAAGCAGGGTCACCTAGAGCAGGTTCGAGACTAACACATCCAAGTGGGTTTTGAATACCTCCAGAGAAGGAGACTCCACACCTTCTTGGCAGCCTGGTCCAGTGCTCTGTCACTCTCCAAGTAAAGAAGTTTTTCCTTATGTTGAGATGGAATTTCCTGTGTTCCAGTTTCTGCTTGTTCCCTCTTGTCCTGTTGCTGGGCACCAGTGAGAAGAGCCTGGCCCCATCCTCTTGACACCCACCCTTTTAGATATTTATAAGATATCGGTTAGATTCCCTCTCAGTCTTCAGTTCTCTTCTTGTCTAAGCAGACACAGGTGTCTCAGCCTTTCCTTGTAAGAGGTGCGCTCAGTTGCCTTGATCATCTTCGTAGCCCTCCATTGGAACCTCTCCAGTAGTTCCTTGTCTGTCTTGAACTGGAGAGCGCAGAACGTGACACTACTCCAGATGTGGCCTCGCTAGGGTGGAGTAGAGGGGAAGGATAACCTCTCTCAGCCTGCTGGCCATGATCTTTTTAATGCACCCCAGGATAACACTGCCCTTCCTGGCCACAAGGGTGTATTGATGGCTCATGTTCAACTTGTCCATGAGGACTCTCAGGTCCCTCCCTGCAGTGCTGCTTTCCAGCAAGTTGTACCCTAACCAGTATTGGTGCATGGGATTAATCCTCCCTAGGTTGCCCTTGTTGAACTTCATTAGTTTTCTCTCCACCCAACTCTCCAGCCTGTCCAGGTTTTGCTGTATGGCAGCACAGCCTTCTGGTGCATCAGCCATTCCTCACAGTTTTGTGTCATCAGCAAACTTGCTGAGGGTACACTCTGTACATCCAGGTCGGTTTTGAGTATGCTGAGTAAGGCTGTGCCTGACGCTGACCCCTGGGGAGCACCGCTAGCTGCAGCCTCCAACTAGACTCTGCGCTGCTGATCACAACCCTCTGAGCTCTGACGCTCAGTCAGTTCTCAGTCCACCTCACTGTCCACTCATCTAACCCTCACTTCCTAAGCTTACCTATGAGGATGTTATGGGAGACAGTGTCAAAAGCATTCCTGAAGTTGATAGGCAATGTCCACTGCTCTCCTGTCACCTATGGCCTGTGTCATGCCATCATAGAAGGCTATCACATCGGACAAGCATAGTTTCCCCATGGTGAATCCATGTTGATCAGTCCCATAACCTTCTCTTTCTCTGCATGCTTACAGATGACATCTAGGATAGGATGAGCTGTTCCATCACCTTTCTGGGGACAAAGGTGAGGCTGACTGGCCTGTAGTTTACAGAGTCTTCCTTCTTGACCTTTTTGAAGATGGAGTGATGTTGGCTTTCCTCCAGTCCTCAGGTACCTCTCTATTTCTCTGCGACTCTTGAAAGATGACGGAGAGTGGCTTCACAATAACATCCGCCAGCTCCCTCAGCACTTGTGGGTGAATCCCATCACAGCCCATGGATTTGTGGGTGTTGAGTTTGCCTAAATGATCTCTAACACAATTGTCTTCGACCAAGGGGTAGTCTTCCTTTCTCCAGACTCTCTTTCTTACCCCCAGAGGCTGGGACTCCTGAGGGCTGGCCTTAGCAGTAAAGACTGAAGCAAAGATGACACCTGGTAACCCTGCCTTTGCTGCATCCTCTGTCACCAGGGCACCCGCCTCATTCATCAGCAGGCCCACGTTTTCCCTTGTCTTCCTTTTGCTAATGATATACTTAAGAAGCCCTTCTAATTGTTCTTCATATCTCTTGCCAGAATTAATTGCAAGTGGGCCTTAGCCTTCCTTGTTGCATCTTTGTATACTCTGACAACACTCCTGTATTCCTCCTGAATGGCAAGTCCCTTTTTCCACACTCTGTAAACTTTTCCCTTCTGTTTGAGTTTTTCCAGAAACTCCTTGCTCATCCATGCAGCTCTTTTGCCTCCTTTGTATGATTTCTTACTCAAATAAAGATATTAAGCTTAGATAGAAGAGCCTAGTGCCTAAACTGCTAACTGTGCAGGACGTAAATGGTTTCTTATCGGGCTGAAGGCTAAGTCCAAGGAAAGCCTTTACTCATTCTTGAAGGAAACTTTGTTTCTCTGAGCTGTGACTGCAGTGCTTCCAGGCGGATCAGGCGCCTGACACGCTTTTTCCCCACGGAAGTGCTTGTGTGGGATCCTTGAGAAGTGTTTTGGCAGAACCAGCCACCTGCAGATTCCAAGCTCAAGGGCAGTTAAAAATTACAGCTAGCTATAATGAATTGTAATTGTATGAATGATTAATTAATTATAGCTAGCTAAAATGAAATCTGGCTCAGTTTTTTTTTCACTCAGTTGGTTCATACTAACTAGAGAGGGAATAGTGAGTGCATTTGTTTGAGGAGTCATTCCCTAATACTACTTCTGTGCTGCCTAAACTAAAGAAATTTCCAGAAAGGAGGAGACATACAGATAGAAGCATGTTCAATGGCATTGATGCTTCTGATGTGAGCCCCAAATAGGACCTAATCTTCCATGATAATTCTTGTTTGTTGGTGGGATTTTTTTTACTTCTCTCCATTAATTGTTTTCTTATTCCAGCCAATTCTTACCTCTACATCTCCCAGCAGGGTGGCTGCGGAGAGTTCCTGGGGGATTTTTGTTATAACTAGGTAAGCCTATTTGTTTCAGAAAATCTTTAGCCTTGTTTATTTCAAGAGCTGGGGAGAGCTCACATGGCTTCTGAAACTACTTTAGCTGCTACTTTAGTGTATTATGGTAATTTGTAACAAACATAGGTAGTTTTGGTATGACTGAATAGGTAAATATCAGGCCAGTAAATACCCTTTCTTTAATTACACTTCTGTTAGATCAGATGTCTTAACCAACTTCATCTTCTTAAACATAGTAATATTTCTAATGTCATATAAAAACACAAGGTGCTAAAATATTTATGTCAGTTTAAAAAACAAACCCAGTTAGTGTCTTTTTTTATATTTTGACTGAACAGCAATGAGGTAAGACTTGCAGACTTTCCCATGACAGCTTTATTTGAACACCAGAGGATTAGATGTAGCAGAAACCTGTTACAGATATGAGCACCCAGAGGTGAATCTCTCAAAAGCTTATTTAGGTTGTGTATCTCCATAACTTGCTAAAAGCCTTTATATGAATAAGAAATACTTTCATACGTGAGAAGTCTAAAGGCTGTATGGTGCTAAAAGCATCTGCTTTCCCTGGCTGTCACTTTCTTAATTTCACAAATAGCCTTGGCACAGTCACTTTCCATATTTTAGAGTCCTTTGGCCTTTTACTTAAGTATTGATTTGTACTTAAGGCTTTGTCATCCCATCTTTCAGTATACACTTAGTTCTGAGAGAACAGTAAGAAAACCTGAAATGCACAAGCTCTTCCTTGAAGTGGTGAGGAGAGGATAACTTCTATTTTGTACTTTATTTAGTGTATTTATCAGCTTTCAGTGCATCACAATGATGAATTCTGTACAGGATATAATTTTTTTCAGCTTTCTTGTCCCACAATTCAAAAATACATTGGCATTAAGTTAGTTCATAGGTGCTTAGGGAGTTAGTGCAAGTGTTTCTGCAGGTACAACGTTGGTTTTATAAGTGTTGGAAGTTGGGGTCCATTTTGTCTTTTCACAGCACCTCTAGCTCTAGATACAGAAGATGTCACTTTTCAGAAAAGTCTCAAAGCCGTTACGTGGGCTACTCAATAACAAAGATTTTAACTACTAAGGAGTTATTTACAAATGCGGGAAACTTACGGATAACTTTCTTTTAGCATATTTCCTTGACTTGTTCCATAACTGTCAAGCAAGACCATTTACTCACAGTACTACAAATGCGGTCCATGCCAACAATGGCTCAAAAAATGGCTGGCCTCGTGCCAGCACCGTTATCCTGTCATTATTCTGACAATAAAGAAATGCAGATGTGCCCCGGTTCATACTGTCTGAAACACTGAAGAATTAAGAAGGATCAAAGTACATCTGATAGGATTTTGGCACAACTGTATCTCGGGGGAATCTGGCGGGGAGGGTGGGGTTGGTTCAGCTCCCTTTTACATCAGTGTATTGTGTTCTCAACAATGCTGGCTCATTCGTGTTGGTAATGGGGAAAATGGACTTTCAGGTACTAAAGTAATAATTTTATGAAAATGATGTTTTGTAAAATGGGAAGTTTTCCCCCAAAATGTCACCTTTTGAAAAATCTGTTTGCCTGTAACTACTCCGTAAATGCCCCCACCTTTACAGTAAATGGGAAACAATGAGATGTTACCGTCCGCGCTGAGGGCTAAACCGGCTTGTTCCCAGGCAGGTAGGACCGAGGTCTTTGTGTAATACTTGACATGGGTGGGCGTCCTGTTAGGTGAGGGAAACATTCAGTGCTCCATAAAAAACGCCTAGCATTTTAATATCTGTTAGCACGTTTTGCATCTGGGAAAACATGGGCCTCTGAGAGACTGAAATGAAATAAGAAACTTGGGAGAAGAAATAGTGTTCAAGTTTTCATAGCAACGTGCCTCAGTTAATACGCCTTGCCAGGCCTTTGATTCCTGGGAGTGGCTTTACAGAGATGCCTTTTACAGACCTCTCCAGGTACCCCCTAATTTAAATCTTTTGCTTTAATCAATAGTCAGATCTTACCAAGATCTCTACTTAGCTGAAAATATTGAATAAATAATAATGGTATTGGAAGAAGACGATGTACTAGCAAGGGATGAAAAACTGCCCCCACAAACATTTTACCCTTTTAATAAGGCAGAAAATGGATTCTGTAGATTGGTTATTCAAAAAGCCTTTTTATTACTGTGATTGTTATTCCATTAGTAATTCGATTGAGAGAAGATCTCTTGAGTCTGCAAAGAAGGAAGGCAATACAGATTTTCATACTTGTGTTTTTGTGTACAACCAATTTGAGCTTAGAGTTATTTACATAGTATTGTCTCAGTTTTTAAATGCAGTGGAGAGAACCTCTCCATTATTTACCTCTTGCTGCAGGGTGAGGCCTGTTGTATTAATTATATTACAAAACTTTCTAGAGCTTTGAATTAGCACTGCAAGATCTCTTTTAATTTCTTGTTCCCTGTAATTTTCTAGTTTCCAGATACAGGTGTTAATTATTGAGCTCTTCATGGAGGTGGTGGCATCCTTCCTTCATTTAAGGAGAATTTTTTTAGAGCTCATCCACAGGTCACTTTGAATTCCTTCTGAAGACTCACTTTTATCAAGATTGATATTTTGGTGGGAAACCAGGTGACAGAGAGGCATGCCAAAGAAAATAGTATGTCTCCCCTGTCTAATCCTGATGGATACCAAAGTATGCAAAACCTGGAGAGAGAGGTCATTTCTTGCTGGTTGCTTTGACTGCAGTCTTCCTATTATGGCTATTTACCTTTATTTTTTTCCTTTCTGTGAGAGGAATCCAGCAGCATATGTGTTTAAAAATTGTTTGAGATTTTCGTTATGTCCAAGATGGCTCTGTGCAAAGCAGGCTTGGATGCTGAAGGGTTTGCTACTCCATGCAAACACTGCTCTGCTGCTGGTTCCAGACCCAGCAGTTCTGTGTTCATAGCCCTGCTGCTGAGCCGATGTGTCCTGCCAGGCCTGGGGTGCCCAGGAAGGGGTTCGTGCAGGCTGCGTTCCCTCTTTCCTCCTAACTCTTTCACCTACCACAGCAGCTTTGGTAGTCTGTGCATGGACAAAGAAGAGTTGAGCTACTGACAGAAAAGCATCTATTTATTGACAAGTGATGCAATTTGTCTGCCATAGCATTTACCATTAAGAGAACATACTGATTCCTAAAGGTATTTTTATATTGGTGGTTTTGATACGGTATTTTTTTGTAAGTACAAATACAAAGAACAATAACTTTACAAGGCCAGAGATGAATTGAGACACTGTTAAGTATCATTGGCTTCGTCCTCTAATGTTGTTACGGTTTCAGTGAAGAGGCAATTCAATCAAGTATTGTTTCTACTGTGCTTTTAAATTCAAGCCATCATAGTAGTGAGGAAGGAAGAGATAATAAGCACTCAATTCACAGAAGTTGTCTGACATGTCTGTGGCAAGAGCCCGGGCTGCAGGAGGCAGGATGGCTTTTGTAGCCACCCAGCAAGCAGCATTCTTGCTGTCTTTGTCAGTTCATTTACGTTGGGAGCTAAATATTTGGAAGTACATTTTACATATGCAGCAAAAAACCTAAATGTAAAATAGCAGTCTTAAAGTCTTGGACGAAAAGAGGATTACCTCATATAGAGTTTCTCAATGCTTGTGACCTATTTTTTTTTATTATTATTTTTTACCATTTGACATACTCAAATCTGGGTTTATGCCATAATGAGCAGTTTAAGAAGAAAGTTAAAGACTGCTTTAAGATCATTCAGAAAACTGGGAAGTCTTGAGACACTTGAAGTCAGCAGTGCCCCTGTTTTGAAATAGACACACAATATGGAGAATGAGGCAAAGCTTTTACTGGTGAGAAATTTTCAGGATTTTCATCTTTTCCACCAAATCACACCTCAGAAATGATGAGGGCCTCTAACTTCAGTGTCAAAGGGGCTAATATGCTAGGGAGAATATTACTACATCAGCTTTTATTGATTGTTCTGATTGTCATGACTAACTTCATATGGTTTTTAGCATTATTGAACCTTAAATTCTTTGAAACTCTGGTGTTTTTTACTAACTAGGGAAATCTTGCTACCTTTCGGTGATAAAATAAGTTTTTTGAAGTCATGGTAAATGAATCAAATCACAAAGAGTTAAAAACCCCACGTTTTTATGAACAAAATCGTTCTAGCTTTGAGAGTTCTGATTTCAAGGCAGAAAGTCCAGTCTTGTCCAGTTGAACTTTAAAAAGCTGTCCTATTTTTTCTGTTTTCAGTGGGTGGCAGACCCATATACAGTAGAAAATAAATCGGGTCACCAGTATCTCAGCAGCATGCTGCGCATCTCCTGGTGTAGTTCCTAGTTAGTAAGTAAAACTGAAATACTATTACAAAGTATCTAATGACTTTGCCCCAGTCAAACCATTTGTAAGATGAGATCCCCAAAGTATAAAGGTCATTCTTTTTTCAAAAGTTATTCAAGCCTTCATTGATAATGAAGGAGGAAGAAAATTCTGTTCATAAGTTTATCTCTACTGGTGGATAAATTTTTATTTGTCCAGGTATTTCTCTCTATGTATGTATATAGATGTCTAAATATATATTTCATAAGTGTGTGTATATAGTATGTTTTCATGAATTTAAATATTAGTTTCTTATCTGCTTGAGAACTAGCTGCCTTTAAAACTTTATTTACTTTGACTATATAAAATGTAACCTTAAAAATTGAAAAGAAGTTCTAGAAGGTATCACAGGCACTCTGCTTTGTTAGTTTCACTTTTTCCTCTCTTGTTTAGTCAGAATTCACTTTCCAGAGCTGCTTTTGCTGTTCCTTGTCTTCCCATGATACTCTTACCTACACCATTGCAATCTCACAATAGCTTTCTGTATAGAAGACTTCAGACTATGAAATTTATTTTTAAATCTGCAAAAAAGAATGCGATTTCAAACTGTAAGTGTACTAGAACTTTTGAAATTGTATCTGTCAGCAATTGAGTAAGATTGGAAACAGATGATTTAGCACTTTTGCAGTGTGATCCATTCTCATTCTCCTGCCCCCCAGATGCAGCCTCCTCCCCCCAGAAGTCTGAAGCTGGGGTTCTATTTCATTAACTTCATTCCTCAGAAAATGCTTCGAAATCAACTTCACTAAATTTGATTTGAATTGCTTGCATGTCAGTGTGGATTTCTCTTTCTACTTTCTGTTGAGAGGTAATGACTGGAATATGAAACGAATCTGGTAAGTAATGGAGTAGCTAAACATCTAACCAAGACTGCTTCATGAAATGATGTGTTTGACATTATTTTTCAGTGTGATTAATGTTTCTGTAAGCTGTTACTTTGGCAGAGATTTTGGCCTATGCTAAAAAAAATCTTAATGAAGACAAATATTACAGAAACTTGGTCTCACCAATCATTACTTCACTTGCAGTTAATGATTTGGGATAATCTGTTTTTCAAACACTTTCTGTGTTGCTTTACCAAAATTTAAACTGTGTCCTCTGGAGTTTGCAGTAAGTAGCCAGTAGGATTTGTACCATTTTTATTTTAGTAATAACAGAGGTGCAATCTGTTTTATAAGTACTTTCTAAAGCTGATTCACATTCCGAAAATGATGTGCCAGGGCCTTGAATTGTCTGATTTACATGTTCGTGTCTCTTGTTCAGCAATTTAAGCAGGGCCTTGCTGGCTTAGATCAAAAATCCTTCAAGTACAAGTCCCCTTTCAGAGACCAGCGGGTGTCATTGGGACTGCTCTGCTTGATCCTCCTTACAATTTCTTCCTCTTTATTTATGTTGACCCTCACTGTCCTTGATGACCTTTTCCATTTGTGTCCATTTTGCTTCCTCTCTTTTTTGTCTTTCTCTCCCTAGGGGAGACTCTTAGGATGGTTAGAGAGGAATATCAATCTCCTTGTCTCTAAGGGGAAGACTAGTAGGAATAGTAGCAGGGAGGTCCTGCTTCATCAGCATCACTGCCAGGTCAGCTCTGCCCACCTCCAGGCTCTGCCAAACTTGTCCATGGATGCAGGTAGGCTGCTTGGTATGCACTGTGTTTGCCGTTTTCCTGTGGCTCTAATAAACATACTGCTCTTTCCAGTTGACATGAGATCTTTCTTGGTATCTCAAGACTTTTACCAGGCATTGGAGGCTCCTCAGCACACAGGTCCCCCACAGCAACCAACCTGCCTCATTGAGCCACTGCTGTACAAGCCCTTGTGCCCCAAGTGTCTGATGGATGGTCCCGTTGCTTGTTCCCGAGTCTACAGACGTCCTGAATCCCTGTTAATGAAGTTGAGGGGTTTTTCTTGCTGTATGCACAGGTCATTGAGTCATCTGCCTGATTCTTCCCTCACTGCTCCAGGGTTGGAGTGAGGCACATACTGAGTCTGCTGAGCTGCAGAACTTCCCCTCACTCTTTCAGGATGTTTGCAGAGGTCCTTACTGTTCCTTTTCCCTTTGTTTCTCAATCTCTATCTGTCCTCTGCTCGACAGTTTCCACTCCTCACCCTGGATAACTCATGCATCCGCAATGCTGGAAAGAGGAAGCTTGACCAGAGAATACTTACAGGTGCACAGCTGAAGCACGTCCTACCTGAGCTGCTTCCTTGTTGAATGGTGTTATGGGAATACATTCTTCTGGTGTAGTTGAAATGTTTCCATTTCCATGTTTCTTGGACACCTATCACTTCTGGATTTTGCTGAAAATAGCACATAAGCAGGCTTCCTTGTAAAACAGGGTATGCACATTTGTGTGACAGAAAAAAAGGTCACTAAATGTTTTATTTTGCTTATATGTAATCTTAAGGAGCACAACAGCATACCATATGTCATCAGTTGAGGTTTTTCACTACTAGCTCATTGACCACTTTGACTGAAATCTTGAGAACCTTGGAACAAGGCTTATTTTGAAAAAGTTTGAGCATGTATCAGGTCTCCTCTTGGTTCCCAGACAAGCAGAAGTAAATTTTGTGAAGCATGTGTAATGTCAAGACTTGCTAGTACTTTGCAACAAGGCTGACAAATTTTCAGTAGATACTTCCAGCATAATATTTAAGAATCATTAAAAATGAAAAGAAAACAGTAATTTGCCTTTACTACTGGCTGGACTTGGAATTTTTTCTTTTTTGGCATGTTTCTTGGATTAACGAACCTTAGGTGCTTTAGGTAGACTGCTTCCAGCTTTACAAGAGCTAGCGGCAAAAACCTCTCTCTTGCTCTGCATACAGAAATGCAGATATGTTTCTTTTTTCAATATTAATATCTCTACTTCCTCAGTGTGTTGGCTTTGGACGAGTTATGCTCTGTCACCATCAATGAGGACGAAGTGCAAAGTAGGTTCTGACTGCCTATGGCATTCTCAAAACACAGCATGTTCTTAAGAATAGTTTTGTGTAAATTGATGCTGTAATTGTATATTCCAGATACATGATCGCGCTGTGGGTTTTTTTGGAATAGCGAGCAAAATGATGAGCAGAGGATGCACCTTTATCGAGGCACAGATGCAATTCTGATTCTGTCATGGCCATGTAAAATCAGCTGATGTTATTGGGAGGAGTGGGGTTATATCCCCTTCTGTGTTGGAGAAATTCACCCTGCTTTCTGCCAGAATGGGTTGCATCACTGTCTAGCTTTGGCTGAATTGCAGATTTGCATAAATAAAAAATTAATGACTTGCAGCACAGTCTAAATTAAATATTTAAACTTCCCCATTGTGCCCCAACCTTATTGTTATAAGAAGAACTCCAGTGTTTAAAGTTAGTCATTCATACTGGGCAGGACCTCTCAGAAAATGCTTGGTTTCTATGTTAAGTAGCTTAATTGCCTTTTAGGTTTCTGAATTAAAAGCCTTACTCTGTTAGCTATTTGTTAATTCTGTAATGTGCACCAGAGCCGAGTCAACTACAGTTTTGCTAAAAATAAATAATCCTTCACAATTTCAGCTGGACGGTATTTGGCAGTCCTACTTTTGAAACCATTATCCACACCTGTTAGAGTACTTACCTGCAACTGAGTCTGAAAGGATTTATTTTCGAGGACAAAATGCTGAATTTAGGGGTAGAAGGGAGTTGGGGTTTAAACTTCCTTTCCTGCTCAGGGAAGGAAGAATGGCTAAGAGCAAAATGTTTTTGTACTAAACCATTTATCTTGATTTAATCTGCTGCCAATAGCAAGAAAGGGAGTGAGTTTGTGTTTCTGGGAGCACAAATTAGATCCTTTGTTAGCTGAGGATAAATGGCAGGTTTGGTGGGCTTAGTAAGTCAGACAACTAGCTGAGCATGCTTTTGCAGGTGTGTTTTACTTTTTTTCCTCACTAAAAGATTATGTGGTGAAATGTGCAAATATTCTATTTAATATTCCTTGTAACTTTCAAGTTAAGAGAGCATATGTTTGTAGTGTTACTGTAGTACTAGTATCCACTTTTTGTTTCATAACCAAAAGAGGGAGGTGGTTTGAAAAAGCAGGTGATATTTATTCACTGTAGTCCTCGCTGCATGGGCAACATAAACATAGGATTATTTAAAGGAAGATGTAGCTCAGTAAGATCTGAGAATAATCTTGGAGATCTAGATTTTGAGGTGTATCACTCGTAACCTATTGAATTCAGTGAGTATTTAATGTATTTTGTTTCTGGCAGAGAGCACGTGGGAGCTTGTAGGAAGAAGCTCAGCCTTAACCCAAATTACTTTTCTCTAAGTAAAAGGTAAGTATACTTCAGGTTTTAAGAATATAGAGAGAAGCATTTGGATGCAAAATATGTTTGACATATTTTGTAGTCAGGTTCATTTCGGGAAGATGTATGTTCAGTAACTTAAAAAACCTGGGGTATCAGGTCACTAAACTACTGACTTTTTTCCTGACTTTTGCTTTGGTTTCCATAGTTATGCATGTTTATTGTTACACTTCCATATGGGGCAGCTGTCAACTGCAGTGTATAAGAATGTCTGGTTATGCAAACCTTTGTTGATGGAGGGAAAGGGATGGAAGTAAATTTAATGTACTAAGACTGCTGCCTTAAACAAAAACCTTGCATGCCAAGTTTCTGAAATAACATGTGCTTCTTATTGTATAGTTCTCTTAATGTTTCATTCTTTCTACAACATACATGACTACCTAAAAATCAAGAGACAAAATGCTTCTCATCTCCTTATCCTCGTTTTTTTAAGACTTCAGTTCTTCTAGAGAATAGAAAGGGCTTGGAGAATGCCAGGCTGGCGAGTCTCTGAACATGTGATGCTGGGAACTGTAAATTAAACCCGTCCATGGAAAGCAAAGCCCTTTGGACTACATGAATATCAAAGTATTATTGTGGAATCATGAAATAATCGTGTAGATAGAGAAAAGCAGTCAGGTTTTACCTTGATTAGCTCCTAGGGAAACACATTTGCACTCTAGGCAGTGATTAGTGTGTCTTCTGAAAGCACAGTGGCACTTGCTCCATCTCTGAACCATTAATAATTGGATCTTTTTGAGTAAAAATTATTGCAGATTTCACAAAGTGGTAAGAAGCTGTGTATAACTTATGTTCAGATGTCTCTGTCTTTCCAACTGAATGACTATTGAAGGAACCTGTAATTTGAAACAGGTTACCTATTGCTTAAGTGAAAGCTGCATTTGATATATTCCTTAGAAGTATGTAAATGTTGCTATTAGTGTAATACTCAAAATATTCTTTACTGTGGTAAGCAAGGGAGTTGGTTTTTATTTTGATCTGTTGCAAGACTCCTCTGGAAGCTCTTTATCAGCTTAAGGGTAACATGATACAAGTCTTCTTAATGTATAAAAAGAATAGATAAAAATCATACCCTCTTGTGTTATAAAACTAACAAGCTGTTGCAAATGATGAAGTACTGCATTATTGAATATTTAGATGAATGCAGGTGAGTGCATCTAAGCTGTGACTGTCTTGGATTTAAAATGATCTATGCTTGCCCATGTGGAAGAGTAAAGAGAAAAAGGAGGGAGGTGGCAAGGGCATCTCAAGATTTAAGACTTCAGAAAGTGATTTTCTTTCTCCCCTTTTTTGTTTGAATTATAGTGAGGTTGGAGGCTGTAAAGGAAAAATACATACTAGTTTTTGAGCAGTCTTAGGGATTACATCTTAATATATTGCCAACACAGCTGTTACATTGCAATCCTATGTCATGATTACATTTTACAGAAGGAGGAAAAAAGAATTAGATGAAGCGATCCTTCAAGCTCCCAAGTGTTTAACATACTGTTCTACCATGCATTACAGCTTTTAAAAATAAAAAAGAATAGCTGATTAATATTTACTTTATGGTTTTAATGAGTTAGAGGAATGTGAGGACCCAGAATAAAACATTTACGATTTACAGAGCATTAATGTAGAATGTACTGAAGTTTAATCTGGAGTTACAGCAGTCTGTGTAGCACTTCTGTCTTGAGAAAGATTTCTCAGCCCTTCTGGGATGCTTACAACAAACCGGACAAAAATGTCCATGTTATTTTTTTATTGTATAGCTTTGTCTTGTTTTCATGATGCAGTGTCATGTAGTTGCATTAAAGGAGACTCTTGTAGGGCTAGAAATAAGGAATTGATGGCAAGGATGAGTATTTGTAGGAGCTTTGCTTTAGAGAAGGTAAAATAGCGCTTGCTAGGTGCTTTAATGATCTGGCATCACCCAAACTAGGATATTACTCTTTTTTTGAACTTAACCTGAAACGAGATTTCTGAGCTTATAGATGAGAAAAAGAAAAGTGTTTAAAGAGAGGATGGAGGTACACAGAGAAAGGGGAAAGTGCAGGGGTGGAAAGGGTGCTGCCGGAGGCGTGGAGTTCAGGAAGCCTAGGATTAATGAGAGTTACAAGTCACAAAGTACACAGAGTTTTTATTCATTATATGTTTTGATTATGAGATGCTGATAAATCTGCTGGTTTTAAGTGGTTTGAGTTATTCCAATGAACTTCAAACCTGTGTTCCTGAAAAGAGTCATACTTGGTGCGCTCTCCGTTGGACTTGCTGAATTAGCCAAGAGTAATACCCTGAGGATTGTGGCTCAAATCTTTGCTTAGAAACCAGCAAATTGTAAATGATGTGGAGTCTTCATGCCTGACATGTGAGAGCTGCAGGAAGATACTGTGTTGATAATCAGGTCAGTACTGAAGCATGTAGCGCTTTAAGGTTATATTGATGACCAGAGTTTAGTTATGGTACAGGTAAAGTATGTCAAGCATAAAGCTTAACATGAGGGAAAAGGCAATATCAAAAGACTGCACAATGAATCAAAGCTACTCCCTAGATAAATAACCTATTATCAAAGTGGACCCACTCATATTAAAAAACAAAACTACGCATTCTCCTGTGCAAATTCAAGTTCTGGTGTTTTGAGGCTAACTCAGTTTCCCTGGTGGTTTTCCTTATTCTGAAGGTCAGATAATGTTTTATTGTGGCGATGGTCCCATTAAATGTCAGGCTGTTGTCAGTGATTTGTTTCTAAACAAAGTCTCCTCTAAAATAAACCACACCCAGTGACTAGAATGTTTATGTTGTTAGCATATGGAAGTAAGCAAAAGGCAGAACAAATTTAATACTTTACTTTTAAAGCATTCAGCACCACACCACCAACTCAGCTTTAGTACTGTTAAGATCAGATATTCTTATTTACGTTTTTCTAGAGGTAGAGCATAAGCTAGATGGATAGTATAAGCTAGACAGATTTTGTTTGCTTAACTACTTAACCTGAAACTTGCCTCATTTAATTTATGCTTTTAAGGGTTTTTTGGGGGGTAATTGTTTTGTTTTAGTGTTAGCATTCTGTTGTCACTTACGATGGTGAGATGATTGAACTGTTTGCTGCTGCTGAAACAGGGGGACATCTCACTTGACTTCCTCCTTCCAGTTCTCTGACTGTTGCCCAGCTTCTTCAGTGGTTCTGGTGCACTTTGGACTCTTCACTGAGCCAATGCATCACGCTAATCCAGCAAAAGCATTCTGCTTTTACCAATTCTACGCTGTTTGCAGGCTGCTCACCTGTATAGCCTACTGCTGTCCTTGGGCGTGCTTACTACCTTTTAAATAGTTTTGCTGAAATAGTTGTATCATATATTTCGTACATGTCATAGCTACTCTTGAAGCCATTAAAGTCTATTTTGCAGAGTGTGAAAGTTTGCAGTAGTTAAACTGACTTTTAGGGGCTGACTAGATCACAGAGCACAAGTGGAACCTGCTGTTGAATTGTACTAATCAGTGCACCATTTTTAGACTTCTAAAAACTGAGCACCAGAAGATAGAAAGAAGTTGTAGATCAGGAGTTAACAGATAAATGTGTCCTCATATAGATCAAAGCCCCGCATTATCTCTTCTCAGTTTCTGAAATCAAAAGAAGTTGATTTGTTGAGATGAAGGTGCTTTTAATCAGTAGAGCACCATTTGTGCTTGTTTCACGTTCATAGCTGAGCTTAGCCAGACTGAGCCTGGTGGTCCTCCTGGTTACTGTCATCTGGAATGCTGTGCAGTTTCAAACGTTACATTTATTGTATTTGTGGTGCTCCAGTACTTCCGTTCTTGGCACCTCAATAAATATTTTGTGACATTTCCTCTCCGTCTCATCTTGCATGTCTTTTAGGCACCTCTTTGTATAAGGAAATAAGCAAGAGGTTACATCCGATTTGTCTTTGCTTGCTGTTGTGGGTTATTGGATAAATATCCAGCCAAAAATTATACTTCTGTTTAGCTAGCTAATGAGCTACATAATTAAATAACAGTAGAGCGTCTCTTCAGTCTTGTTCTCCCCTGGGATTTCATCTTAACTTGCTGCTCCATGACACTGTAAAAGCGGCATCCTTCTCCTTGACTTTTACCTCATACTTCAGGTCTCACTCCTCTCTTCACTCTTTGTTCTCTCATAGGAAAGTGTTAGTGGCTTCCTCTTTGACCACACATGTGATTTCAAAATGCTGCAGGTGAGATGTGTAGTGTTTTAAGCACTGTGGTCTTTTTTCTGTCCTCTTTTAAATGTAAGCATAATGCTAGTATTAATTAATGGTAACAGCTTGCATTACACTAGTTTCTATCACTACTTAAATTGAAAGAAAACCTTAATCAGATACTAATGCAAAATAATTTGCTTTTATTTCAAAAGTTCAAACAGTAGAAAGTTAGAGGTTGTAGAATCTTTTTTTTGGTCTGCTTCTTGTTGCTGTAATGTTCGACCGAGTTTCATTTACTGTTACACCGAGGTGGAACAAAGTTTGACTTTCCCCTTTGTTTCAGCTTCTTACTCCTCCTCCTCTTCCTCCAACAGAACTGTTCTTGCGCAGATAGGAAGAAACATAAGAAACATGCATACACTCAGAATGCGGAAATAAACTCCATGCAGCTGTTTAGTTCATTAGCCTTTCTAATTCCTTATGGGAATTAAATTACTGGTGGGGTGAAGGGGATGGAAGGTTCACCACAGTGGGATTCTTGGATGCAGTGCTAATCAAAGTTCACTTATAGATGGCATGCTCTGGTGACTCAAATTCCTTTTTCGGTTTTTTTTTTGAGACAGAAAAGATCGTTACCCTGCTTATTCATAGTACTGCACCAGCATAGTTTTCTGAGTAATTAGATGTCATAACACAGCGTAGTTTTCTGAGTAATTAGATAGTATAACAGGCTGGTTTATATACATTTTACTGGTAGGGCCTTGGTTTATATTAAAACATTAATTTTTTTTTTTAGCAGATACTTAACCAGATATTTGGTGTGTTGTTTTTTCCCCTGTCTTAGCACATTCTCTTCAAGGGTTACTTTAGTTTTGCTGCTTAGTGTATTGGCAGCCTGGCTTCTGACATAACACGGATGAAATGATGGTGGTTATTATGCTCTCATATAGCTCCTAACTAAAACTTCGGCATGTGCAGTGACTTGTTTTGTGAAAACAACCCAAAGATTTTAGACTGCTCCCCAAAACTATCTCTATCAATTCCATAGTCTAACTTGTGCATATTGGAGGCAGAATGTATCGTATGCAGGAAAGCGGAACGCCCTGCCTTTAGGCCAGATCTGGTCTGCTTCATATATTTATCTAGATCCCATGACAGATTGTGTGAATTTTAGCTTACGGCTTTGAAATGGAAGTAAAATTTGTGATCCTTAGAGGCTAAGAGGACTAGTTTCCAATTATGAAATAATACATTGCTGGTTTAAGTATCCATAAATGACAATATTCTGATGAAGACTGCTAAGCCTAATTAGAGATTTTCTAAGTCAAATCATTAAATAACTTAAATGCATGAATATACACCTAATTTTATTGTGCACCTAAATTAGGTAAAGGGGGCAAAAGAATTTGGAGAGTAATGAAGATGCGTATCCTATATCCTTTTATGCTGAGTGATGCTGAATACAGCGCTCTTAACTGTTTTGGAGTGATGCATTCTGTTCCCAGCTGTTACTTACATCTGACTCATGGTGTCTGTAGGAGCCCTGCAGAGAACTGAGAATAACATGTACCTTGTGCTAAGTAACTCCAGCCTTTGGTCCCAGGGATAATTGTTGTTTGGGCTGCTTTACCTTTTGAGTTTATAACCTTGTATGATAAAACATAAGCATAAACTCTACTCCCCCCACCCCGATTCACTTTTATACTATGTCAGAGAAGATGCTCGGTTTACATTTTGTATTAGTCAACTTACTTTTTTTCAGAAGTGAACAAAATGTTAAATAAGAGTGAAAGACGAAATTGATCTTCAGAGGACTTCATGCTGCAGACTGAAATGTAGGCAATGCTGTAGTTGCACATTACCATTTCCTTATTAAAGCCAGAAGAAAACCATGCAAGTTTTTGCAGTATTTAGAGCTGGGAACAGGATTTAGAAAAGGGCAGGTTTCCTTGCAATACAGGAATTAGATTTAGTGGAAGAGGGGACTATCAAAGGAGATCATCTTCGGATAAAAATTTTTCTTGTGACTAACGTGGAATCTGCTGTAGGGCTGTCTGTCATCATTGGCTGTGTAGTGGAGTCTTTTGGTAAGGGGAACAGAAGTTAGCATTGGAATAACGTATCAGTTTCATAGTGTTATCATCATTGTTGTCAAGCAATTGTTTTAATCTTTTTACTTGCCTAACAAGTGAATAATCATTTGGGGGAAACATGATTGCCTCTTCTGTTGTTCCTGGGGGAAGCGCTGTCTTCTGTGTTGGCCATTCGGCTTGTTTGACATGTTGAGCTTTGCATCTGAAAGTATTTTGCTGCCTGATTCATGTGCAGAAGTAACTTGAAAGAAGGATCCAAATTTTTAAAGTTATTAGGTTCAGCGTTTTGTGCAGACATTTTAAAAATGCTGTCGTGACTGGCTGGGTTTTGGGATTTTTGCACAGAACAGAAGTAGGTGGGTGGATGGAAGGGCAATTTGGTCTAAAATAGATGTGATTCACGATGGGCAGAATTTATGAATTGCAGTGCCTTCACAGTAGTGTCCTGTTTCCCACTCCTCCCTCCGTCTCTGCCCAGCGAGGGCAGTGGCAGGAGACGAATGTCAAAAAGATATTTGTACTGGACGGGAAGCAGTAAGTGTGGTGCTATGTCTGGAGCTGTGGATGCACATCTATTAGCCAGCGGCTCCCAAGAGGCATGTTAAAAGCTAAGCCCTGCCTGAGCCTCGCTCAGTGGAGAGAAGGGCAGATGAATGACTAATTTATACTTCTTTCCTCATCTCAGATGCTTATGATCATGAAATATGAGTGAAACTCATTTCTGAGTTTCTAGACTTCTGTTGAGTGTTTTTTTAATTGGCCATTGGATTCAGAAGTTACTGGAGAGGACAGAGCACAGAATAACATACTCAGTGCTCACTTAGGAAATCAGGCTTAGTAGGGTGATTTTTAGGTTACAGTCTGTGCAGAACTGTGCATCACTGGCAGCTGGTAGGAGGAGATGTGCAAAGGAGGCTGCTGCAGGGTCTCCTGGAGACTGGGCTGGGAAGTGTGCTCCTCAAAGTGCCCTTTTTCCACTGCTGCCTTTTACTGACAGGAGGAGCAGCACACTTTGTTTGCATGACTGTGATCGTGATTTCTGTCTCTTTTTCTCGTGGCCTTCCTTAAGGTGATGTTTTCACCGACTATGCCCAAAGGCTCTTAGAATTTTTGAATATGGGTCAGGATGGTATAAATTGTCACAAGAACATTGAGATCTTCATCCTGACTTTAGTTGCTGATGGAGAATTGGGGAACTGGAGGGAGAAGAGAGACAGCGGTCAGGATTTAAGTCTGCATGGTATCACAGCAGGGGCTGGATATAAGCCTTATGTAATTCCCTGTGTTTTGATCTCCTGTGTGAAGACAGTCTGAAGAAGATATTACTGAAATAAGAACTGAGTCTCGGGCTATGAAACTGGGAAAATATCACAGCTTTAAGCTCAGCTGTGTGGGAGGGAGGAGCCTCAGAACTCCTCAGTTGGAGAGATAATAAGCAACACTACTTGCAGGTTGAATGATTCAGTGATCTGATGGGCCAAAGCAGAAAATGCTGCTGGGAATAATCTCAGTGTTATTCTCGAATCTGTAGGAAGTTTACAAGGCCATATACTTTTAGCTTTTTCCAAATCCTAATTAATAAAGAATGTGCGTATGTGTGTGAACGCATAAAACCTAAGATTGCCTCAAGTAGAAGTGGTGCCTGGTAGTTAACTTTGAAGGGAAGGGGAATAAGGAGCTAGAGGAAAAAAAAATTCTTTTGGGTCTAGTTTCAGTAATTCAAATTTAATTTAGAAACTATGACTGAGGCAAAACTCCTACCAGCAGTTACTGTAATTTTTATGAAGCAGGATGTCGTGGAGCAGATGTTGCCAAGGCCTGGAGTCTGAATCTCGGCTAGGGGCTTGTATGTGGTGCCACAAAACAGCAAAATACCTTTCACCTACTATAACTAGAAGCATCACCAAGAGTTCTCATTTTAACTAATCTGCTTGTCAGGTGCTCATGTATACAAGAGGAGGCAAACCACACTTTTTTGATCCTAGGATGGCAACGTAAGTACAGTTCTATCTCTAACAGCAAGTCATATAGAGATTTTCTTCTAGTTTTCCTTCCATAAAAAGAACAGCCTTTCTTGCCTTCCTAACTGCAGCTGAAATATCTAGTACTGCTACAGGCACCAGAGCCTTCAGCCTGCAGCACAGAAGCATAACTGTCCGTAGCCATTTCTCAGATGAACTTCTTCAGGTGGAAGTGTCATATAGTATAAGTTTGGGGAAGAATTTTCAGTGCAGAGTTCAGTGTATGGTCACATCTTTCTCTCACACAATTGTTGTCAGCAGTGATAGGAATTTAAAGTATTCCACAGCAGCAGGAACTGTCCTACTTTGCTCTTAATCTCAGTTAGCAGGGCAGCACTAGTTGATAAAAATGTGTGTAGTTTTGGAAGACTAAGTAGGTCTTGGAAGTGCAGCTGAGGATAACCACGGCCTAAGTTGCTGAATAAACTTCTTTGCTAGCTGTAGGACTCTGAAGCAGCTCAGAATATGTTTTTCATTACTTTGGTTTTATCTTTGATGTAGGTACTGTGGGAAGCAGCAGGGTAGGGAAAGAGAGGGTGAAATAGCCTCATGAAGTAAAAAATGGTACGTGTCTGTGAGGGGGATGACTTCCTTGACTGTGCAATTGCACAGGTGTTTGTACTTGCAGTGCTTTAAAAACATATGTCACTGTAACTAAGAAACTGGTTGTAATTTCTTCCTTCTTTCTCATGCAAGTAGAAAGATGTGGAAACAGGTTTTGGGGAGTTGAACATTGGCTGCATTTTGCTTACAGGTGGAAATACTAATCTGTACATTTGAGGCTCTTTCAGAACGTTTGACTTTATTGTAATCAAGTTGTAATCGAGGACTGAACAGTCTGGCCTTTGGAAGGGAATGGGCAATGCTGGAAGGCAAGAGAAAAGAATTTAGAGGCTTGCCTTACTTGAGAAAAGTCCCTGACAGCATAGCTAAACAAGTTGTGCTTCTATAATGAGTTGTGTGGTTGTTAGAGATACTGTAAATAACACATTCACCACAAAGGATGCTCAAGTGATGACGAAGTCATACACGTACTGCTTTCAAACACTGGTCCCTTTCACTGCCGGGTCCTCAGTGGTGTGAAGTTGTTAGTATATGCTTTTATCCAGCTGAATACAGAACATGTTGTTCTTTGCACTTAAGGAGAGCAGTATGCACTTTGCATACAACCCACTGGCAACTAATTGCTAGTTAGGATTAAAGAATTCTGTATAATCACCAATTTAAATCCCTGTACAGCATACCTTAAAGTATGTTAGTTGACATATTCCTTGGCAACCTCATGTTTATGATGACAATTCACTATATATAAGCTAACATTTTTAATTTAACAGATCCTTTCTCAAGTAGCAGGAAAATTTGGATGTTCATAAACACAACTTATTGGTTTATTTTCTTTAAAACAGCTTTGCTGTATATGAGAAACTGTGCACAGAAGGTTTAGCCCTGTAACTTTTTAAACACATGTGACATTGATTTCTCTCTAGAGTGCGTCTGAACAGCCTAGATCAGAGGAAATAGGTCTGAAAGAAGTCTCAAAGCCTCAAAGAAATAATCAGATGTAACTCTCATTCCTGATGTGGTTGTTTAAACTGTTCTTGAAGACCTCTGGTGATGGAGACTCCTGGACCATCTGGAGCAATCTTTTCCGTTATAGAGCAACATTGACCTTTGGAAAAATCCTGATGGCTATCAGGGCTGCTGAGATGTCAAGTATAGATACGGAAAAGAGATTATTTCTCTTTGCTAAAACTTTACATGTGCTTAAAAACAATTGGCACGTTTTATTATGTACCTTCACTTCCCCCTGTAATCACTTTTCCTTTAGGATGATTAATCACAACTTTATCTCAGTTGTTTCCTTATTAGAGAAGAATTCGAGGACCACGAGTCCATTCTTGTGCTCTTCTTTGGATTCTTTATAATTAGATAATATTTTTCTTTAAGTGCAGCATCCAAAACAAGACACACAGTCACACGTGAAGCTCTTTTATTTCCTTTTTTAATATCACAACTGACTTGTATTCATACACCTTCCTGCAGAAGGCTGTGCAGTCAGCTGGGTGAGCAGCACTCCGTTTCCTACAGCGCTCAAGGTGCCCTGCACAGGACTGCGCTGGGCGAGGGGCTAAGCTCGGTTGTACCACTGTGTTGCGTGCCCCATAATGTCGACCTGGCAGGAAAAGGTCTGCACAGAAAAGTCTTACTCCGAAGGTTGAATAAAGCTCAGATGGTTGCAAATGGGAGCGTTTAAATATAGTGCATTTGAGAGCAAAGCTCAAGCTATCATACTCCCAGGGCGTTTGCTCTTTTCATTTTAATTAACAGGTTCTCTCTGTACCATGCTCTTTCCTGGATCAGCCAAATATTAGTTAATGGACTGAATTCTCTGTGTAGGCAGTTATTTTCTGTGCGGTATGTGCAAACTTTCCCAGGTTAGGATAACAGCACTTTACAGATGTTTGAATACCTATGTAAGGTTAAAAGCAAAGGATAACCAAGCTTATGTACTACAAAATCATCTCTTCCTTAGACCTTTTTAAGCCCTATCTGGTCCACTTAAAAGAAAATATGAATTTCCCTGTGTTTCCAGAATGATTTCTTATAGTTATCTGGGGGTAAAAAACCCTCCCTGAAGTGCTTTTTTTTCTGTCCAGGAAGTGGAGAAATGCTGCCTTGGGTCTATGGTAACTATACTCCTGCCAGTCTCTGTATTAGGTCAGTTTACAGCAAGAGAGTATTAGTGGGATAGTAGGAATATCACAGAGATAATTAGGCTAGAAGTCCATTCCCAACTGACTGTTTGTTGGAGGGGGGGTTGAGACCACAGGGAGTGAAATACAGTAAACTGTAGCTCATAACTTGTGTAAGACTGACCTGCTTTTCCTTTAGCACAAATGAAAATTTCATACTGGTTTGGCTATATGTGGCAAAGTAGTACAAAGTATCTGTGTTGTGACCTGATCCAGAAACACCGGCCGTTTTTGATCACGGGCACTTAAAGCAGTGTGACTTGTGAAAGGCCAAGCTCTTGTAAGGGAAGAAAATAGCCATACGCACGATGCAGCCTCTTAAATAATTGAAATCAGCTTGATATAGAAGACTTTATCTTCTTTTACTGGGGGCTCTTTTTTTTCCATAGGAAAGTATTTCCTCTTGAGAGATTTTTAGGGTTTTTTTGTTGTTGTGTTTTTTTAATTGAACAGTTCTTGATATAGTTGCTTACAAAATTTTCACTTGGTGTATCTCATCTTGGTACTTCTGTTGCGGTTTCTAAGGTGTGGACATAGAGTTACTATGAATGACGTTATTTCCTGGGATTACAATAGCAGGAGAAGAATGCATCAACAGTCAACCAGGATCTTTAATTCAGCTCTTCCACCTAAGAAAGGGGAAGAATCCCATCATAGAGGAGCTGGGATTGGCTCTTTTTGGTATGTCTAGTTATACTTATGTGCTGTCCACTAGCAGCCTCTTTCCTTTAAGGCAGGAGTGAATCTTTCAGCTCTGTAAGGGGCAACATCAAACAACATACGTGTACATTGTAAATACTTTGTCTGAAGTAACTGAGTAGAGATGGTTAGTGTATTTCTTTTCCCTTTCTCTTGAACCTGTTTCACTGCAGATAGAATTCTTCCCAACGGTAAATTTCTAAAGACTGATACACGATGGAAATTGTCATATGGGTGTTATTTCTTTATCCAATTATACTGTTTATTTTAACATTTGTAATAAAAGTGAAAGTAGTTATTAACATGTGCAGTCATTTTCATTGCATTTATATTGTTTGGAGGCATTGTGATTTGCATAAGCTGATTTTTTTGAAAAATCGACACGCCTACAATTATTTTAAATTGTATTAAGCATGCAATAAAGGAGAACAGTTTTGTGTGTTTGATCAGAAAGGAGAAAGGGAAGGAGATGCTTCAAATGTATGGTACCTTGTGGAGAGCTCTGGCAGCCCCATTCACACCGGGGAGGCCCAGTTTCAGTGCAGTGGTATTTTTCAAGCAGGAAGGTTAAAGCTATACATGACGTCAACCCCCCAACTTCTAAATTCAATTTCCAATCCAATGGGTAGCTGTGTCAGCTTCCATACATAGTGTACTGTCCTGAGGAGTACCGTGTATGAAAGGAACTCGATGCTTTACCAGGTTCAATGTGATGGTATTTTTTAGGTAGATAGGTTGAAGCTATGGACATCATCATGAACGAAAAGCCCTACTTTTAAGTTCATTCAGAATCTAAGGGGTAGCTGTTTCAGCTTCCAAAAATATTGTGTACTGTCCCTGAGGAGTCTCACGTAAGGAACTCATTGACACTTCAATGGGTTAAACTTCTAGGTTGTCCTAAAACATAGATCAAATCATTTCAAAACAGATACCAAGGTCTGCATTCAAGAGAAGCTTTTATTCTTCTCATGAGACCAATATTTACTGTTCTTGGATATATTTTTTATTAACTGTCTTGGAGACTATGCAGCCAGAATGCCTCTCAACCCTATTTCCCAGTTGCCTTCTCCAGTGTGCCTGGGCATCAGCATGGTTTTAACCAGATGTCAGATTCACTTGAGGAGCTTCTAATTCTGACCCAGGTTTTTTCAGTGGAGAGTACCTTTAACAGTGCCATCTGTGATAGATGGAGCAGTGAGTGTAGGTCTGTGTTTAATCGGTACGTTTTGTGATTTATAACTGCTCACTGACTCTGGCGTCTGTAGCTTTACTGAACAGTAACGGAGACGGGTTGGAACCTTATGCAACTTTAGAGCATATGGGGAAGCGAATGGATGACCCAGGGAGCTTAAGGACCAGGAAGGGTCCTAGTAAGGACTTAAAGGACATCTCTTCAGTGTCATCATTCGCTTTGGCAACAGCTCATAGCCAAGATGACATGGTGCTGTACTACAGGATCTTGAAAAGCCTAATCATAATGCGATGCTTTATGGCAGCAAGGTGATAAATGTGCAGTGATTATTACTGAATGTGGGCAGGTTTGGCTATTCTTACCTGCATGTTGATTTGCCCACCTCCTTTTCTCCTCATTCCTTTAAGGAAAATACATGTTTCTTTCATTCCACTAACAAATGTCAGTTATAACGAAAACCTCTTCTCCAAGGCCAGCATGGCTCTGCAGTGGCTTTTCAGTTTATTTAATGGTCAGTTCTTCTGAAACCCGTTTCAGTTGCTCTCTGCTAGTAGTCTTGCTGGGGGAAGGTGGATTAGCTGAGCTGTTTCGCAACAAGTTTTTTCTGTTTCTCATTTGTCTCCTGTGCGTTAAGTTTTGGTAAGAGGAGATTTCTTGCATCACCTCTTTATTGTTGGCTTTGTAGTATATTTCCCAGTGTGTTAATTAGGAAGTTTTCCTTTGTGATGTTTCTGAAGAGAAGTTGTTCTTGTAAAAAATGCTGTGAGCAGACTGACCCATAAAGTAGGACTATGTAATGCTTTCTACTCCCATATATTTCCTCTCTTCCTTTACAGTTGTTTTGTTACCTTTCTGGTTCTATATGTATTTGTAGTAAAAATACTCTCCTTAGATTCTTTTTCTGGATTGTCTATATATTCATTGTTTCCTACAGCAGATAATTTCTGATTTATTTCTGTGTTGTTAACTCATTCTTTTGTTTCTGTTGTTAACAGAGGCTATGAAGTTTCTAGCGCCATGCAGAAACTACAGTTCTTGTTACAGGATGGTCTTATTACCAGGACCTGGGGGCTTTCTGTATTCACAGCTTCTTTCTCTTAAGTTTGGAGTGCCACACGCATATTGAGTGACTAACGCTACCGAGAAATAGAAGACTCACACCTTAATATCCTGGGTATTATTGTATGGCTGATAGCTTGCGGTCTCACAGCACCAACTTCAACGCTGGGAAAAGATGATGCAACTTTGCTGGAGCCGATAGAGATGAACTCGTTTGTGTTGGTCATGAACTTGGCCCCAGGTCTGAAAGCTCAGATGTCGGTTGCTCAGGATAACCTGTTTCCAGTGGAGTGCTCCGAGAGCCGTGATTAGGCCTGTGGTATTGCATTAAGGACACAGAAGAAAAGGCTTTAGGCAAGTTTTGTTTCTCTTAAGATGCTAGCAACTGCAGTTTCTTTACTTGTCATGTTTTGAGGATGTTGTTTAGGAGAAAAAAAACAGAATCTTGAGATACTTACACAAGGAAACGCACTACTTGGTATCATAATTATTCTTAAACTAGGGCAGTTCCAGAATCGCTGGTAGGGATATTTGCATTGAATTTTCAAATGTTGTTCAGTGGATGCCTAAGCCTAACAGCCTATAGGGAAGGGATAAAAAAGTGTGGTGGGTTTTTTTGTGATTGGTTGGTTTGTTTCTTTTGGTTTGGTTATTTGATAGTTGTTTTTTGTTTTTTTTTTTAATTTGAAATAATGTTGTGATGCATTTTTTCTTCCCTAGCAGTTTTGCCAGGGAATTGTCTTCTGGAAGTTCTATGGGTATAAATTATGGCAGAAGTTTGATCCTTGCTACTATGTGGTGACTTTTTTCAATTTAATACACGAGGACTTTTAGGAGATTTCTCTTTTTCCAAGTGAGGTCAAGGCCAATAACACTTGCACATTATAAAGAAAAATGTTAGGTAACTTATTTCAAACTTCTGCTCACAGAGAGTACTTTTTAACCTTCTGTTCTATCTCTTTGTATGTCCCTTTTCATGTTTTCAGCTCTTAGTGAGCGCTTAGTTTCAGCCCCAAAGCTGGGGTAGCTGGGGCTGTTGTGCTCTTTCCCAGCTTTTCTGTGAAATCTCCTTTTTCTCTGAAAATGCACTGACAGATTTTGTTTTGTGTGACTTGATTTGACAAGTGATACATGCTGCGACTACCACTAAATGCCTTCCTGTCCAACTGTGCAAGAGTTTTACAGTACTATTTGCTTATTCATCTACAGCAGTTTGAAAAATTAACCATGTACAGGCATATTGTTATGATCTGGCCTTGGGGCAATGAAGTAGTTGTTTTGTGAGTTCAATAAAGAGTGATGGTATTATGCAGGTTGAAAAATCTGTTTTTAGATTTTCCATCATGCTCTGTGGAACAAAAGTCTTGTAAATTAACTTCTCGATGGAGGTGCTTCTAGGTGTTGCAGGTTGGGACTTGCATTTACTCCTTGAAGTAATACAGTTTTGGAGCAATGAGCCTGCTGACCTGAACAAGTTAAAGCTCAGTCAAGGGTATTTTTCCTTTGTCAGCATGGCACACTTAAGGATATGAGTCAATGAAGGGAGTCCCTGTGGATAACTGGGTTACTAGGATACAGCGTAGGCTCTGTTTTAATTAGGCAGTTACTCTTGACTTCAGGCTTTCTGTCATTTCATTGCTTCTAGAGATTTTGTAGTGATAATGCAATTTAAGAAATAAAAAATATTTTAAGGATGTATTTTTTTGTTTGAAGTATTTGTATGCATTGGGGTGCAAAACACTACTCACTGATAAGTCATCTGCACTAAAGAGAGGCTAATATAAATTTAACTAGTCCCTTCAAAAGCTTCCAGGATCTGCATTTTGGAGGATGCTGCAGAGTTGAGTGTAAACAGAAAGCTTCTCAGTAGCCATTTGGTTGGATGAAAACTGACACTGGCTCTTTAGGGACTAAAAATCAAGTTGCTGTGCAGAGAGCAATTAAAAAAAAAAAAAAGGATGGGGAGGGCAGGGAGGGTGAAGCAAACTTTTTCTTTTTAAAAATTAGACCAGGTTATCATGATGAGCAAATCTGATGAGAGTTTTTCTTAGAATTAACGTTTGTAAAGCCAATTCAAGTTTGTATATACTTTATCCCTAACATATGGCTTCCTGCACCTTGATGTCACATGCAACTAAATGCCAAAACCCCATGAATGCTCCCAGCAAAAGCTACACTTTGAACTACAATTTGATTTGCAGTTTTCTGTGTGTGTACATGCATGGAAAGCCGGCTGGTCACGTTAGAGCATTGAGCTCTGCACAAAGCCGTTGCTTTCCTCAACTGTGAGTTGAGGGTAGTCTGTAGGAACACGTAGTGGCTGTAGAAGGCTTCTGTTCGAGAAACATCTCTGTCTCTCCTCCCCCTGAGATGTTCGAAATGGTGTTGTTACCAAAGACAGGCCTTTGCTTTCTTTCTAAAATGATTCTTTCTTACTAACCTTCTTATTGTGTGAGAAAATAGCTAAGTACTGACCTTCTTACTGTGTACAAAAAACCAGATAGTCACTGAGCTGATGTTACAGATCGTAATAACAAGGAGACACTTTGAGGTTCTTCTATACGTCAAGTATGTACTCCTATACCAATTAGGACAGAGTTATGGCTACTTCAAAGAACATCCTTATTATGCTCAAGAAGTTGGCAAACTTACAGCAAACTTTTACTGTCCTGAGATGACTCAATGCCTTAAAAGGATAATGTGAGGAAGGGTCTCCTTACCCAAACGACCACCGAGACACTCACGCTTGTGCAGAAGTGTTTTGCCGACGCAGAAAAATTGGATACACGTGTGCAAAAAGGGTCATTCTAATGAATATGTAAGCCTCGGTGGAGTTATGTAAGCGGAATGATGGGAATATTTTGTGTATAAATAAGTGAATACCTCAGTAAGGTGTGCTAGATTTGTGACTTTTCCCTTAGCACCCAATGTCAAATAAAACAATATCTCCTCTCTTAACTGGTTTTGGTTTCGAGGGCTTTTATTTCAGGTAACAGTTTGAATTGTCATGGCTAATTTGCTTTCTCATCTATGCATTTCAATATCTCTGTTCAGAGAAGTTCTAGAGAGGGATTGTCAGCTCCAGGCATCTTGGTGCTTTATGCCGTTCTGTGAGTGAGGATTTCTGTATTGTTTGGGTTTGCAAGTGTTGTGTAGGTATGACAAAGTGTTCTGTGCAAGGTTTTTGTTTCCAGCCCACTTGTTAGCAAACTTGTGTTTTTTCAAAGGTAATAATACTGTTTGGGAGGTGGGTCTCACCGTGTGGGTGTGTTTCTGGAGTGGGTGGAGGGGTTGTTTGCTCTCTCCCCATCTGTATGCTCTCCTGCCCTTACGGCCTAATGTGGTGTGCGGTTACCTTCCATGTTACAAAGCGCTTCACTTGGGTTGCAAGGTTTTTCCTCTCTTTCATGCAAAACAGAATGTGTTACAATGGTATTAAATAAAAAGAAGCTGTGTTTTTTTTTCTTGTCATCTGCCATTTACTGTGAATTACTACAGGGTCCTGTCATGTCTCAGCAGCGGATATGTTAGGAAGATTCCTGGATCAGAACATAGATTGCAAATTTTCTGACAAGGTGTTCCATCGGCTGTGCAGTGGAAGTTGGGATCCCAGACTGCCTACAGCTCTTTAACATGATGGTTACAAGCAAAAGTGTCCTAAAGAAAGTTTTGAGAGGGTTTTTTTTTAATGTTGGATAAGGAAGAAAATGTAAATGCTAGTGATTGGTATTATAGCTTCATTGGTATTGGTCTTCAAATGCAATACTTGATGAGAAGTGCCATGATGGGTTTTTTTGACTCGGGTATGAAATACAGTTAGACTGCTTTCTACTAAACATCTTTACAATCTTCATCAGCTCTGCTGGCAAGCAGGCAAGGGTTTATCTTTGCCCCTTCCCTTGGTGCTTCCCTTGGTGCATCTTTTCTCCTCATGCGGAGGTGGAAGCCTGTGCTCATTTGCTGTGCCGAAGGGGGAGTTTCTTGAATACTTGCACCTGGGCAGCAGCTGAGCCACATCTGTTTGCATGTAGATGATGAATGTCTTCAAGATGTTCCTCTTCTTTCTTGGCTATGTATTGAAACCCGAAGTGTGCAAAAGTGAGCATGCATGTACATAAGTACTCACTTTGCCTGCTTCCTATTAACGCTATTGTTTTTCTCTCTCTACAACTTTTTCTATTTGCTATGAAATTTTGTCTTCGACTGCAGTGTGAAAGAGTGCGTAGATACAGCATAATTTTTTTATTTCTTTACTCTCTCTTGTAGCCTTTCAGGTGGTACAAGCAGCTTAATTAGATAAAATTCATAAGTGCATGTGGTAAATGAGAGAGATTCTTGCTCTTTTACAGTAAGAAAATGAACGTCTTTGAGAAGCAGCTGTTAGGACTCCAGATGACTTGTCCCCCTTGCAGAGCCTAGGCGTGCGCTGCCCCAGTGGGGTGTTGGGCAGGGATGCAGCATGTGCTTCGGAGAAACAGAACCTTCCAAAAGTTGCCCAGAGTCCCACAGAGGAGCTGGAGCTCGAGAAGGGAGGAACAATTCAGGCTCCCATCCCCTCCTCTCCCTGGCTTTTGTGTGCCAGAGGTGATTACTGTCACTGTCCAATCCATGCTTAATGCCTCCCAGAGAAGAAAGCAGACAGCTTTTCAGCTCCACATGCTTCTGGGACTGGTTTTTTCCTACAAGCCAGACACCTAAGAAATTTAGTTAGAGGCTTGCACCAGAGAACTGTGTAAATTTTTTGCAATGACCTAATGCATGCAAGCCCTTTTTGATGGAAGCGGAACTAAATGCTGTTAAATAAATTAGAAAGTTATTAACTGTTAAGCCATATGAGGAAGAGTTATGATTTTTCTTAGCTATGTTTGCATGTTTGCATCTGTCATTTTCTCTGCTCTTGGGTGGTCTTGTCCTGTGCTACATTTGGTTATTTCGATTTCTTTCTGTTTCTCAAAGAAAAAGTTAAATAGTGGTTAACAGCAAAAATGTTGTTAAAAGCTTCCTTGAAATGTGATGTGCTACTCTACTTCGTAGTCAGGGAGCCATTTCAGGTGGTGAATATTCCTAGTGCGTTCACAGCTTTAATTTGAATTATTTGGGAACTGTTATTATCCTAGATAGTTAATATGAAATTTCCCATAGTACTTGAAACGTATGTAGCATCAGTTGCTTCTCCACCTAAAATGCCTCTGTTTGAAACAGTGGGCAGCAATAAGAGAACTATTTTTCTTCTTGCCTAAAAAATAAAGATACTAAAATTTGATGTTATAGATCATTATGTTAGTACACAAAAGATTTTTTTTTAAGTGATGTATGTTTTGAAGAGGTTTGCTGCTAGTCTGATGGCACTATGTGATATTTACAAACTTTATTAGCCATTACTTAGTTTCTCAAAAATAATAGAACAAAAATTACTAGTTCTATTCTCAAGGTTTAATTTTATCACAAGTAAAGACTTCTCTGTTGTATTCATTGTTATCATGCCTGTACTTGTCATCTATAAAATCTTCATGATAAAGGAAATCACCTACATTTTAGTAGATATTGATAGTCATGATAGCGTACTATTGCCATGTTTTAATAGCAGAGGGCAGAAAACCTTTTTGAAGTCACATGAGAGATCAGTGGCAGAGGTGAGATTACATCTTGGATACTGCATTTAAAAATATACGAATGTATATTTATTACAAAAATATGAAAGGTAAATATATATGCATATATTACTATAACTGTATATTTGAGAAATCATTCTATTTTACTCTATTATAGAGTATAGAACAGACATTACTTTCCAGCATTGCAACTGCAGGAATGCTGAAAGCTACATTGCTTTAACTGCTTTCTGGACAAACGACTAGTCTAGTTCCTGGTTTATGAACACACAGTTTTCTGGCAAGCTGACCCGGTATATTTTTGTCACTGAAGAAGTCTGTAGACTGCAGCCATCCTTTGCTGTAGTCATGGGAAAGTGCTGTGCTGGTGTTACAGCCCTTCCCAAATTCACACAAGCCTGTGCCAGCGTTAACAGTGCACAGCCGTGCTTCTGTAAATATGGATTTGGCAGTTGAAGGGGGCGTTGTGTTCAGTGACCGGTTTCACTACTTGTGTATCTTGTTCAGGCTCTTGGCAGTTTTGGGGGGCAGAAGGATCAGCAGAGAGTTCATCACCCCCAGCCCATCAGCACGTTTCCTACGCTGGCGCTCCTCTGGTCGCTGTCTGAGCTGAGGCATTGTACTGGTGCCATCTGTGCCTCCTGTGGCCCCTGCCACAAGTCCTCTCCTTTCCTCCCCTTTGCTGTGGCTTGGGATCAGGGCTGCGCTCCCTAAGCTATCTGTTCTTTTTCATAATGTTATCAGCTTGGCGGAGTTTGGCTTGTCTGATTGTCATCCTGTCACCGTTGCTTAGCTCAATGGCAGTACAGTTGCTGGATGGGGAAACCGTCACTCAACACCAGCAGCTGTGCAAACAAACAAGTCAGCATTGATATTCATCAATAGCTTTGTGTGGTCGTGGCATTGAGATGCACCAGAACATGTGCGATCTGTCTGCTTTCTTTGTCCCAGAGTATAGCCAGATCGGCCGCTCCGCGCCGATGAGGAGGTGATTGTCATGCCATGGTGTGCCTTCACCTCCTTCCCTTTTTCCTTTGCTTTTCCTTCCTCTCTGTGGGCTGTCTGGTGGCTCCCGGGCACATCTGCCATGTGTCCCATCTGCTCTCCGTGAGAGGCACACGCGGTTCTGACGGGCGGTATTCAAGTAGTAGTACACTGTTCTTCTGGAGATGACAGAAAACAGTAATTTGTATTATTAATGGCATGTCACTAATGCTCCCTGCTTCTAAAAGGCTAAGCAAAAGAAAATAGCGTGGAATGGTGGCTTGCAAACTTGACAGTGAGTTGGTGTTTCAAAATCCTTTATGTGCAAGTGAATTTTTCCAACTTAAGTCAAAGTAACAATGCTCTTACCTTGTCTGTTACTTTGTAACTTTTTCAAGACATGGTGTGTTTTCCTTAAAAAAAAAAGAAACATGTTTTTCAGAAGTTGTGTTTTTCCTTCCAGGCATCAGCGGCAAGATTCCTTACATTGAGAGGCACAGGTGTATGATAAAATTGTTATTTATTATTACTTCATGTCGTTCAAGGAAAAAATATTAGCAGACTAACAAGAAGAAACTAATTTAATGCCAGAATGAATTTAAATCCAAGATTGCCCTTGCCTCTCGTGCACGTGTATTGAACTACTTACAGTGGTGCAGGTAACTCTTCAGAACATGTTTCTGTGACGCGTCGTCACTTCCATCAGGGTCCTGCCTTGTGACAGCTCCACTATCCAAATTGAACAAAGAGAAAGGGAGCTCTGTGGATGAGGGAAGATGATACACAGCATAGGCATGTATAGGCAGTGAAACTTTTGTGAATCACCTCTAGCTTTGAGTCAAAGATTTGTGGAGATATGTGATCGAAAGTGCAGTTACTAATTGGCATGTAGTCACCTTTGCTGGTCATATTAACTGTCACGTAGCAATTCCGTGTTTACCACTCTTACTGTGTTGAAGCTAACCCAGCTGTCTTGTGTTACTGCTGCAGGGATTTACAACGTGAAGCCGAGATGAGCAAGAAGGGCTTTATTTGTTAACATGTTTGCCTGCAATTTGGGATTCACTGTAAGCAAGCGTTAGGTGTCCAAAGTGCGACCAAGGTGGGCAGGACTTGACAGGGCTGGCTAAAAGGAATTGTGCATGCCTATAGGGAGAGAAGTGATTCATTTTGTGAGTATTTGTTTCATAGCCTTGTAAGTCTTTTGCTTTAATATCTCCCTGTTTACTCAAAATGTCACAAAGAGAAAAATAAAGGCTGGAAGCCCAATTCAAAAGAAGGAGTGAGGTTAGAGAGACTTTTAGTGAGGAGAAAACATTGAACAGCTTTTGGTCAGCAAACGGGGCTGTCTGAGGGGTCTGTGCTTACTAGAAACTGCTTTGTCTGTTACCCATGTTAACTGCTGGTGAAAGCATGGTGCTACACTGTGCTGCATTCAAACAACTGACCTCCATGGAAGAAGTCAAGGATGGACTTGTGTATTTGTCTTACATAGCTTTTACAAGAATGTAACTTGTTTTTTCTTTTCTTCGTTTCCTTCCCCTCCCCCCTGGTATTTAAGGCAGTATATTTTATCATCACACCACATCATAGAGCTTGGCAATTCCTACAGTGAGTTTCAGGAGGAAAAAATTAATTGGGGCTACTTGAGAGAACAATATTTGCTATGCTGCAAATCATTGTACATAGGCACTGTAAAATAAGGTATATAATCACAGTGCTCATATTTGATTGGGTGTGATTAGTGGTATGATGGTATTAGCTCTGTGCATTAATTCTTGCAATTGTGCTTTTCAGATCAGCGGCTTCAAAACTTACCATGTTGTTATGTCAGCACTTTAAAAGTTGTGTCAAGGAATTTAGCAAACAGACTAGGGAGGAGGGAATGATTGCAGCAGTTTGTCGCCTTTGGAAAGTGTTGTTAGACTGATAACAGTCCATAACACATACGTGAGCTATTTCTGCAAGATCTACCACGGCTTACTGAGTTCAAGGCATCCTCTAAAGGGTTACAGATGTAGTTACAGTTGAGCAGTGTACTGTATCACCATTTGGCACTTTACACTGTATCTGCTCATTTTTATTTTAAACTGCTCCCTGGTGGTTTAACTGGATGGGATTCCTGCCCCTCCAGCCCTTTTAATGTATGCTGTCAGTAGGTTCCAGCAGCACTGTGTGGACACTCCCATATGAAAACAGGATGATCAGGTGGGGTAGATAATTTAAGGTTGAAACCTTTGTGTATATCCTTGAAAAATATCCTGCAGCAATTTTCTGTATAAATTCCTTTAATATTCAGCTCTGAAGGCTACTAATCTTGACATTTCAGAAAAGTGCTCAAGCAATAATCAAGCTTTTCTCTGCAAAACGTATCCATGATTGGAAAAGCTTATATACACATCTTCTCTGTAACCCAATAACATGTTTGTGAGAGAGTGGGAATTATAGTCAAGTTACGCAAATGCTACTCGTACATGATTTTTGCAAGTATTTTATTAAAATAGCTGGTGAATTCTTATGTTTTTCTCCTTCGTGTTTGAACCCGACTATTACTACATGAATTCTACAAACTGGAGCAGTGAAAGTTTTATTACAGGTGGCCCATAAACAGAGTATTCCTGCGGTGGGCTATGAATAAAGATAGCAATTGTGTAATGAACCAATTTGTCACTGACTACCAAAAGGCCATAAGTTAAATGAATGGCTGACAACATAAGCATAACTACTGGGCATGTTACTTAGCAGATTCTTGTACTTGATATCAGGGCCATATTTGCCTTACATAAAGGGAAACCCTCTTCATCTCTCATAAGTGTCACCCATTTCTGATAGGAGATGGAGCATCTGGTCCTGGAAACAGAACAGATCTGTTAGTGAGCCTAATATTGAGACATAATAAAACTGGCGGAAATGAAGTTATACGAAAGGAAAGCAGAAGACCTAAAGTTATGCAGATTTTTTCCCTGTGCTGTTCCTTGTTACCCTTTGTGGTTTATTTACATTGTGAGACCATTAGCTGCCGTAGGTAAGAGGGAGCCACTTTTTGCCCTTTCGCGGGGCTTGCTGGAATGCTGCTCTAGGGAGATGAGTAGGTGCAGAGCAAAAGGAGCTCATGTTGCCCTGCTCATTTCCAGGGAATGGAGTTTTGCAGGGAATCTTACTAATGGTTCTGACTGGCTCACAGAGGTTTTCAGGTATTGAAAGGTTTTGTCTCAGCCCCTGAATTCTGGGCAGTTGTCTCCAGAAAGACTGCGTGTGAGGCTTTCTTATTGCGATCTCACTACTTGTGCTAATCTGGTGTCTTCTGTTTTTTGTTTTTCTCTCTGCCTCTCTATTTAGATGAAAGATCCTTGGAGCAGCAAAATTTTTCCTTTTTCTCAATGGACTCAAAGGTGCACCAAAGCATATCAGGCAGCAGGACACAAATGGCCTTAGCAAAAAGTACTTTAGAGTCCCAAGAAGGTAATTTCCTTCAAACGGTTTTATCATCAGTTACCGCTCCCTTTGATGGGACTTTATTTAACCAAGAAGAAACGGTCAGAATTTCAGAAGGGAGAAGTACACCGTTGGTAGATGTCTCCGTAACAAGCAACGAGGCATTCTTAAGTGACAATGAATTTATTAGCTCATTTCCAAAGGCACAGTGGACTCCTCCACTGAAGTCTTTTGCAGTTTTAACAGATCATCGCTCAGTTCATACAGTAGAGCCACCAAGAGAAACGTTAGAAACTGTGTTGCTAACACCTTCATTATCTCTCCTTTTTTCACCATATGATATGTCAAAAACAGCACAGCAAAAGACTCTGTTGAGTGCTGTCCCTGAACACGGGAACACTCTTACAGAATTGAAGCCTTTTGTACCCGATAGTGAAATGCTAACTGCAAGCAGAGACTTGCTGTTTCACCCTCCAAATACAGCTATTTATTTCACTTCCATTCCTTCAGAGGCGGGAGTTGCAACGTGGGAAAACATAAATGCAAGTTTAACAGCTCTGCCTTTTGGGGCCACTTCAGAAGAGTCGCCTCTTCATCTCAAGCTCCTGGATAAGCATAGCCGTGTGACCCCAGATGCCACAGCACAGCGTGCAGACCCGCATGATGACATTTACGCCTATGCGAGTAGCAGGGCAGCAGAAACTCCCAGTCTAAGGACCTACCCCACTCCAAGCATTTCCTGGGCCACATCAGCTTCAGTAGCCAGTGCTGAGCCTGCTTCGTTTCCTCGTAGTCTTCCACTTGCGTCTTTCCCGCTTCACTCAGCTGCCATTTCCACGGACTCTAACGCGGTTCTTAATGCCAGCCTGTTTACACGTGAATTCTCCAGTACAACACCAAATTTGCCTGACAGGTCAGAAATATCAAGTCAATCAGAGCTTGTTAGTGAGCTCATGAGTCCAGTGCCTTTCGCGAGATCATATAGTTCTTGTCTGTATTGTGACTCGGTTTCCCTTCTGCCAGAAGCAGGCTTTTCCCCAGAACATGACGTGGGCTCAGGCGATTATGTTGAAACTTTGGCCATCGAAGCCTCTGAAGTACAAGGCATAACTCCACTTACAACTATAATTACTGACGGGTATGACTTAGAGGAACCTACACCTGAGATTTTTGATACTTCTTTTCCATCAAGACCAATTGTTTCATTTTCTTCAAGATTCACAGAAATGCCTGATTCAAGCGTGCTTTTATTAAGCACTACAGACACTGTTCTTAACAACCGAACACCTGTAACAATTTCTCCTTCTGCCTATCAGCTCCCCGGAGGAACATCACTGAACATCTCGGTTGCCCAGTTTTCCTACGCTGTTCTGGAAACAGTTTCGTTGACACCAAGCACTCATGTAGAACTTCCTGATGCCACCACCATTCTGTTTGACTCTACCTTCATCCCAAGTGAGCCAGTAGCATCATTTGCAGTCAGTCGTACGACTTCCCTGGAGTCACCAGAATTAATGCCATCAGAATCTGTGGGTTTGCTTGACAAAACATCTGCAAAGGAAGAACCATCTTTAAATATTTCAGACTTTCCATCCAATCTTCTATCAACACCATTTCTTATTGAACCTAGCCACTTGTCTTTATCATCGGCCGTGCTAAATTCTTACTCTGTCATGCAAAGTGATTTATCAACACTCTTACCTCCAACCTTGTTGACTGGGACATCAGTACTTTCTGGGGATGTTTCCAGCTGGGAGTTAGCTACCACTGTCAGCTCTGACATTGATGCCGAGGTTTCTCAGTTCCCTCTCAGCCAAACATCATACTTCAATTCAGATGCATTCTCTGTTCCAGGTGCACAAGGTCCTGAAAGAATGCTGTCATCAGATTTTCACTCGGAGTCGTCTGTGTTTCTGGAGGCACCCTCAGTATTGCTACCGGGCTCTGAAGTTGTGTTTACCTCAGCTGTTACAGGAGCTACCTCTCAGTTGGAGCCGTCACTCTCCGCCTCTCACTCTGTGGTTCCTACCCTGGTGCTGCCCGCTTCCGACACCCAGTCTGTTACCAGCAGCATCTTGCTCAATGAAACAAATCTGATCGCTTTGTTTACTACCTTTCCGGTGACTCCTGTCTTAAGTATATCTTCATCTCTGCTCTCAGCTGCTCTGGCTTCCGATGAGGATATTGGTGCTACAATTAACCCCACGCTGCTTCTGACATCTCGCAGCTGGGGCGGTGCCCCCACAACCCTTCCTCCCGCCGACCCTGACAGCCTGGCGTCACATGCTGACACCAGCAGCACGATGCCCTCTCCTACAGCATCCCTGTCTGCGACCACATCGTTTGCTCCCACGCAGTTTCCTCCGACTTCCATCCCTCCCACTGGATATGGTGTTCCAGCAGGAGGCGGTGTGACTGCTGGTACTGATGCATCGGCTGCTCCCACCACTGTCCCCTCGACCACTGCCGCCAGTGCCGTGGGCAGCCACGGCACAACTACTGCAGGCAGCCTGAGGACGTTCTCCTCCACCCCTCTGGCGATCACGACTCCATCTGAACCTGTGGTTGTAACCTCTGCCATCGCCACTACTAGGCAGCCCTACGTCTGCGACATCACAGTTCCCGATGCTTACTTAGTCACTGCGGGTAAGATATTCCAAACATTTTTATTTTGTTTTTTGGAAGCCGCTGTAACATGACCCCTTAGCTAAATTGCAGGTGTTGAATTAGCTAAGAGAACCTTTCCAAAAAATACGGTATACATTTAGACAAACAGCTGTAAAAGGATTGATTTATCATTTACTCTTGAAAATAATAGAATTCACTTGAATGAAGTCTGTTGTGATAGTGAGTTACATGCACATTACATTGCACAGAGAATGAAATTGTCTTCTAAAGTTGCTGATGCATATATTCAAGTATACTGAATTAGAGGCTGCTTTATCATTTCATGGGCTGTAAATGAATGTTACTGTCATGGTACTGTTCTGCCAAACTATTAAATGTTCTGACTGAGTAAGTTTCTCCTTTCAGTTGTTGCTGCTGTTTCTAAAAAAACCCTGCATGTGAGGTAATGTTGTAATATGAAAGAGGAGAGTTGGTTTAAAGAATGTTTGGGTTTTGTTACCATTTTTATAATTTTACCATGCTAGCTCATGTTTATAATTTCCCTCCTCCCATACTTACTTCAGTTAGATTTGGTGTGTTTGTAACCAGAAAAAGTGACGTTAGTGTATTTCAAAATTAATTGTCTCAGCATCTCTGTTTGCTTTTTTGGTGTGTTTCTATGTCTTCCTAGCTTGTTAACAAAACAATACCAGCGTCCTAATCCAGGGCAGCTGTATAAGTGCTGCATGTTCTGTGGTAAGCAACACATTTTGCCCATAAGATTTACTTGTAATATGTAAAGCAGAATGAGCATAACCTCATCCTCCAGCTATGAAGGTGAGCTGGCTGTGCTGGTGATGAGGAACATATTTATTTTTTTTAACCTGTAATTTGAGCAGTTTTGTAGGCAAGTTACTGATGGAAAGTAAATGCAGGATGACAACACGACACTTTTCAGTTGTTTCCTTGACCGTGGTCACAGTCTCAAGTGTGACTATAACAGACATGATATCCATAGGGATGTGGTGTTTTAAAAGCAGTTTCTTACTCCATGGATATCCCTTTCAGTAATCAGTCACATTTGTTTACATTTTATTAAAAAGAAAAGTAGATGCATATTTTCTGTGGCTTTTTTCTGACCTCATCTGCATTCCATGCATTGCCTACGAAACTTCAAGTGCGTTTTGACAGCAGGCTCATTGTGCACAGGTCAGACTGAATGTGCTGCCACTTTCAGATCCAATTTGAATGCCTCAGTGGGTCTTTAGAAGGTTCTTTACTAGAATGCTAAAGACATTAGATACGGAAAAATAAAACAGGAGAGAGAAAGTAAACCTGAAGTTCCTTAAGCTGTATGTACAGTCACTTTTTAGGATACAGACACACCTTTACCTGTTTCCTTGTCCATTGTCTTACCCGTCTGAGGCAGTTGATCTATCTCATTGCTTGCTTTTTCATGCATTGCATAATTGAAGATGCAGCTTTGAACCAAAGCCCAGAAGATGAAGCTAAAATGTATTTAACGACTAACATTAATTTTCAGTGCTGGCCCGAAGAGCTGTTCTACCAAATGTCAGTGAATCCATCAAAGAAGTGCTCCGAGTTCAGTTCAGACGATCAGTAGAGCTAGAGGTAAGTGGTACAGAGTGTGTACAAGTACTCTTTGATCAATGTAATAAAATAGCAAGTTTAGTTCACAGGGTCAAAAGGTGATTTAAAAACAACTCACGTGGCACTGTATCAGAGAGAGGTTTATTCAAACTTAAATATTAGTCATGTTGTTGGGTTTTTTTAGCATTTTTACTTTTAGAATGTCATCATTTTCTAAGACAGACCTTTCTTCATTTTGCCAGAGGTGAGCAAGCAGTGCCCAGCCCCTACTGCTCACCTCCGTTGGCTAGTGAATTGAAACTGAACTGAAAAGCTTTTACCCTTCGAAATACCTGTTAAAAAGTTTTGTTTCTTCTGCTAGCTGATTGTATACTTAGCACCTTAAACAAAGCAAAACCTTCTGCACAGCCTTGTGCTATTTTATGTTTTAAGTGAGGCCACCAACACTTGCAAGAAAAGCGATGAAATCCCAAATGCAGGATTTGGCAGATGAAAAAGGCAGGGGAAAAAAGATCAGGTGTTCAATGGTAAGGTGTTATTTTTAAACCTTCAAATAGGTGTGAATCCTGTTCTTCCCCCACTCACAGGGCTAGGAATTGCTGCGCTCTTGGCTTTTTTTGAAAGCTTCCTCTGCTTTGATGTTAAGGAATCATCTTTAAACAACATTTCAGTGTTGTTCCCTAACCTCAAAGTGAGTCTCTGGTTGAGATGAGGTTTAAAGGCTCTATTCCCCCTCCCCGTCTCAAACCCTCTGTCTGAGAGAAAAAGACTGTAGAGGTAGTTTGGGGTGTACCTTTGTTACATAATCAGATACTTTAACACTGGGGACAAAAATAAGAGATTGGTCTGAATTACTGGTGTAGGTGCAAGTTCAGGTGCAAATTTACTTCACTTGCAACTTTCATGTCTGTGTTCATACAGTTGCGGTAGCCCGGCACCACTTTATTTTACTTTTTTGCATTTATGATCTCATTTTCATTATGAAATTTACTCAACTAGCAGTTTGAATTTTGAAAATAATTTGAGTTTCTCCATGCACAGAATCCCTTGGTGCCTTTAATTTCTGCTTGCTGATCTGTGTGGGGAAACAGTGTTTTGACAGCTCCTACCATAATCGCTGCACTCAGTAATTAAACAACTTCTGTCTGCTGTTTGAGGGTATACCTCTCTACTACTCAGTCAAGACAGGAGTGTTAACAAACTTCTGCCAAACTTCAGCCACAGTGAGCTGCCACTATAAATTATGTTTAGTTTAGGTCCTTTTAGCAATACTTGGCTGTAAGCTTTTTAGGTTTTTTTTTTTTGTAAATAAGAGATTTTTCTTCTGGTTTTTGAATTATAGCTTCAGATTGTGCAAACTGGTATAGTCAAGCAGAAGTCAAAAGTTCATGATGGTAGAACTAGTCTAATTTTCAATGACGTTACACGCCTCAATAATATGGAAGCACATATCCTCTTAATAGTAACAGCAGTAAGACAAAATATATTGCTAAATATTTGAAGGTTGATTGGAGCCAACATTTGATATCTTGCTTCTTTATGGTTTTGCCCTTTAAATTCCTTCCTTTCATGCCCACTATTGCCTTGTAAAGCTCTCAATAGGATATTTTGGCCCTAAGGCAGCTCAGAAGCAACTGTCTTTATAAATAATGCAGTTACTCTAGCTTCATTCTTTGCAAGGTCTTTTTTATCAAAAGTAGAAAACATCTCTGTGGAATCAGTTATGCTTATTTTATGCTAGAGTGCTGCTATCATACGTGCTCTCTTTGTGTGATGCCTTGGGTATGGGTTTTGCACTAGAAATAATCACTAGCAAATGTCTTCACCTCTAACGGGGAAGTACGAACAAAACTGTTATCTTAAATAAAGAGCTGCCTGTAGTATCGGCATGTTTAATGGTGATGTAATACAAAATTTTCAACAGAATATATCTATATTGATAAACTTAATTATCCAAGCAGAGCTGACTTTTGTTAGTCTGGAGTACCCAGAAACCATGTAGGATTTGCAAGTTACGGCAAAGCAGTGCACTCCTCTAAGCTGCTTTTTACTGTGTCTCCTATTACAGCTCACAGATGTTGTTCCCTTGCTGTGATGTAATGCACAGTAAATCAGGAGACAGTCTTGTTAAATTTAACTTGGTAGTAATGTACCCTTTAAAAATAAAATCCATGGCAACAATGGATATAACTGCCGCTCACTTTAAGTACAAACCAAGTTTAGCACTGAAAGGAGAATTAAAACCTTTTTTTTCCCCCCAACTTTTTCAGTTAAAACTTTGGTCAGTGCCTCTTTATTATTTCAGACATTCTGAGTTGTTCAAGTGGAAATAAAAAAAGGAGGCAGACATGAATCTCGCCTAATGAAAAAAACTTTGGTCAACTTTTTCCTAGCAAAAGTCCTTACAGTGAAGTAAGAATAACCTAAAATTTTAAACTTCATTCCATTCAGTCTCAGTGCATTGCATCTGCAAAAGAATAAGACCCTATTGTTTGAATAAGAGCGATTTTTGTCAACTTTCTCTAATGTAAACCTTATGACACTTGGGGAAGATCTGTTATACAACGTTCCCTTGACTTAGCTTTGTTGCAGTGGGGTGTGAAATAAAATAGTGTTGGCAGTGACTTGCTGCCAGGACCCCTGGTGCCATTAACTTCATGCCAACAGGAAAAAGCTTTTTGCTAGCCTCATTTGTGCTTGGAAATTTTGTCATGCTTTATAATGTATACCTCAGCCACTCTGTCACTGTATTTAATGTGGGTTTTGGGGCCTGTGCATAGCCTGTTGGTTACTATAATTTCCAAAATTAGTAAATAGTTTCTATAGTTTCCAAAATTCATAAACCTCTGCCTTCAAAGTAAGATCCGTTCACTGTCAGCCAGTTAAATACTCCTTTCAAAGATGCCACCTTGTGGGCTTGGGCTGGCTTCATTGTTACTCACTGCTGCTGAAATTCTGGTTGGTACCATTTAGATATGTAAAAACACAGGGAGAATTGTTGCTTTAGGATCCTAATGTGTGTAGATGCAGGAGCTTTGTTTCATTTTTAAGACCTGTGGGCCTTCGTAGCCCATCTTCGGGAAGTTTCACACTCCCTGCAGGCTCTGTACAGGATGCTTAAGAAGGTGGTAGTGAGAAAATGAATTGTTTATGCGTTCTGCCAGATGTTTAGGCAGCATAGTACAGTGGAATGTAGGCATGGATTAGACTGTAGCAGAGGTGCATCTATATCAAATATTTTAGTGGACAATAATCAATTGCAAATGCTTAGGGGAACATCATAAGGAACAGAGTAAGCATACATTGATGTTTCCCCCAAATACTCTTTAATAGCCTCTGGTAAATGGAGGCTTGAAAACTTTCTGTCCTAGAAGTGCCCTCGCATGTGAGGGTAGCTCTGAATAGGACAAGTTGTGTCCTGGAAAAAGCAGATTTGGATTAGCCATCACATTTTGGAGAAGGGATAGCTTAATTTGAGGTGGTGTAAGGGTTTTCTGCTGAAGGTTTCTGCTTTTGCTGTGGGAACGGCTCCAGAGTGCACATGGAGTTTTGTGTGCTTCTCCAGCTTTATGGCCCAAAGAATTAAGATAAGAAATTTGTACTTGTTTAATATAAGAAATTTGTGCTTGTTTATTTTAGTAGGTGGCATTGTAAAATCTGGTGGTTCAGCTAGCTAATTTGTTTAGCATCTAACTGTCCTGGAAGCAGAGGTGAAACCTCCAAGAGAGGGTTGGATGGATGGATGGGTTTGTGAACCATTAGAGCTGTGCCAAGAGAAGCTATTCTCATTCATGAACCAAGAGTGTAATGAGCTGTGCTCATCAATCCTAGCCAGCTTTGCGGACTTCTGTGTGCAATAGCTTGTAGACGGCATTGTGCTGGCATGGCTGTATTATTCCTGTCATCTGAGTTAAGTTGTAGAGAGCTAACTTTGGACACCCCTGGCAGTATCTTTTTATTTCCAGTCTTCTGGAGTTGCTGTCTCTCTTCTGCTGTAGTGACGCAGAAAAGGGATACAGTATTAGCTGTTAAGATAAAAAAGTTGATGCAAAATTCCAGAGGGTGTTCGGGGTAGGCTGCTTTCATTGCATCTGTGGTGCACTGCAACAGGTCAGAGGCAGCTGAGTTAGTTATCAGAGGCTTGCTTTCTTGTCTGAAATACCTAAGTCTAGTGCATAAGTGTATGCTGGCTACACTAGGCCTCTTTTCCTCAGCATATATTGCTTTAGAAATCACCAGCAAACTGTCACTGAGATTTGTAATTCTAATTCCTCTTTTTCTTGCCTTTTAAGTAGTCTCCTTTGCAAGTAATGGGCAACTTTCTTTTGGCATGTCTTACCCATTATAACTGCTGTTTCCATTTGACAAACTGAAGCTGCAGAGATCATTTCATCCCGAGATAAAAGGACAAAATTTCAGATAAGAGGAACTGAAAAGAGCTGTTGCATATTATTCATATCAAACAAATTTGAGTTCTATGGGTCTAAATCCATTTAAAATAAAAGCTGGATCCTGCATATATTTGTGGACTAAGAAGGAAGAAAGGAATAATGAGCAGCATAGATTATTTTTTTTTATTACTTTCTGCTGAGGAAGTTTCTTCTAGTGAAGATGATCTCTTTGAAATGCATGGTTTTTAGAGGACAGGAAGGAGCTGCTTGCTGTCGCATCTACACAGCAATTGCCATCGCTTTACACTGCTGCAGAAATACCAGTAAGGAACGTGTGGGTCACAATTTAAGTAGCACTATGCTTTTCTGTAAGGCTGCTCCTGAAGTTGAGGATATCTGACATAGCCCTTCACCAGCACAAAGCCTGCAAGGTGGTAGCATCTCTGAAGAGATTTATCAGAACTTTTGGGTCTCTGGTTTAGATTGTTTGTTTGTTTATGTGTGAGGCCATCATGTCAGACATCTCAAAATATTTTAGTGTGACTGCCTTAGGCAAATAAAGCAAACTGGGGGGAGTAAACCAAAGAGGAAAAAAAATAAGGCTGGGGAAACAGGTGTCCTTGATATTGAGAGTTTCTTTGAAGGAGAGAAGACACGAAATATGTTTAAATAAATAAAAGCCTTGTTTCTACTTAAGTGACAGAGAAATGTCTGCATGGAAACATTCACCTACGTTTATATTTAACTTAAAATCTCATTCCTTTTACATGATGACTGAGGCTCCTCAAGATTTTTTAGAAGATTCAAAGTCAGGAGATTAATTGGAAGAGGAAAATTGTAATTGGTAACTGTGCTGAAATAAGCAGATAGAAGTGTTGTCTATAAGAAAGCATTCTTGAGTGTGAAAATTTGCATATCGTGTGTGAATAGTATAGGGTATATTCGCTATACAGCATATGACTGAAATGCAGAAGCTATGCAAGTGGTTCAGTAAGTAAACAGTAATTTTGTATGGGAACTCTTACGTACTCCAGGGTAATGCAGTGAGGGGGAATGCTACTGTGCTGCGATGTGATAAATCAAGCAGTGTTGAGGTTGGTGTGTTGTGCTGAAGAGATCCTAGTGGGTGCACCTAGCGCAGGGGAGTTGCCTCTCTGATGTGCGGGAGCAGAGGCTGCGAGGCTCAGCGCTATCAGAGTGCTTGTGCTTCTGCTCCCTCTTTGAAAAACAAAGATTGCGTTTTCCTATCTCTTGATGATGTGGCTTTGAAATGTGTGAGACTATGCAGATGTAAAGTGTTGCCAAATTTCACATTGAAGATTTTTTTTTTATTTTATTTCTTTTTCTCTTTTTGTAGGTTTATAAAGTTTCCCCCAAATTTGCTTTCTTGGTGACATCAGGTCCTTTTGTTTACACGGCAGTAGCTGTCATAAACGTGCTTGTGAACAGCAGTCTTCTTCGTGGCGAGGCCCCTGTAATCCTCTCCCTGCATCCTTCTTTCACTGTGCCAGATAACAGATTCCAAGTTCAGACAGGTGAGTTCTTCCTGACATGGAGAGGAGGAGATGTAGCTTGGTATTGATTCATACTTCTCGTGATTAAGTATGCAAGGTTAAGTCAAAACCCTGCGTTCTACTACTGTAAGTCTTAATTCTTGTTTTTTAGTGAAATACTTGCCAGATCTGTGGTTGAGATGGTAAATTGTATACAGTTAAACCCACAATTTAATGTTTTTTTTCAGGAAAATTTTTTGTCACATTGCAAAATAGGTGTGCTCTTTTTCTTGCTTAAAAGCTGAGACAAGAAAAAGATTTCTGTGAAACATCTACTCATAAAATCCCGGTACAGCTACTTTATAATGCCTGAGTCAAATTTCAAATTACGTTTACCCTAAATGCTACTTTTTAGAATTCTTCTAATGTAGGAGAATTGGTGAGCAGGAAGATGGATTGCTCATGAATAACGTGAGCAGGATTGCTCATGTGGTATTCAGGTTTCCATGGCTGCTGTAATGGCAGTAATTTACGTGGAGTCCATGACTACTAATAATCTAAAGCAAAATATTACCCATGTAATACATTTTGCCATTAGTATCATTTAAAATCTTCTTCAGGCACTATTTGCCTAACAAAACCACCTGCCTTGTTGGTTGACTGCATAATGAGGTAGAGACAGGGATTGAGTATATAGGCGGAGAGTTAATGAATGTTAAACGTGGTACTTTTGTTCAGGTATGTTTCATGTGTTGTTTCTGCTCCGTTAATAACTGCATGGTAAGACATCACTTCTTTAATTGTGCAGGTGTGATGTCTTTTTACACTGCTTAACATGGTTATATAGATAGGCAATAGACATATTTGCTGTTCTTGAACCTTGTGTAACATTGCTGTTAGGGTCTGTAACCTAATCATAGCATTTCTTTGGGTAAGACTGTATCAGGAAATCCACAGATGTACATGTAGTTAAGGTCTGTGTGCCTGCTTACATTCCTCTACGCTCACTCTTTCTCCTGTGCTCGCTCTTTCTCTCCTGTGAAAGACTTGAAGGTGTATGTATCTAGATTTAAAAAGATTGTTTGCTAATTAAGTATTTGAAAGTGTTAGACTGATACTAATGTGTATTAATGGACCCAAGATCTTTTAGACAAACTAAATATTATACTTCAGTCTACAAGAAAAAGAGATTTGTTGCTTTTTTCCTTAAGATTTTCACTGATCTGCAGGTACTAAGGATTTTAGCATGGCTGATTCAGTGTTCAAGTCATGTAAAATTAGCCACATGTGTGTCGTGAAGGTCTTTCAGTATGGAAGAGGAAAGAGTGTGTATTTTGTCACTAATATCTTTCAATAATCTAATTACTGCTGCAACAAATATTAATGAGTAGAGAATTTACTGCACCAACACAGAATGTATTTCTTCTATGTTTTTACCCAGTGTTTCACTGAGTATGTCCTGAATTCCATGAAGAAGTGATAGCCCTGTGGATTCTCTTGCTTATTTTGTTCTCTCTCATGGAAGTATATGCCTGTAGGAATAACATGTACCCTTTGCCTTCCAGTGCTTCAGTTTGTGCCTCGGGACGTGGATGTTGGGTTCTGCAACTTTAGCCAGCGCATTGAGAAGGGACTGACAATGGCATTCATGGAGGTGAGCAAACACCAGGAGTTCTTCTACAACTTCACTGTGCAGGTAAGAATATTAGCATATTTTGTGTCTTTCCCTTTTTCTCCTCACCTTTGGTTGTCCTGTGTTTCATTCAACTAGTAAAATGAGTTAGGTAATCACTGGTTATAACTTGCGATCTGGATCATGTAGAACTATGAAACTTTGTTATGAAATCAGGGTGTTTTTTTTTCCCCCACAAAATAATGTGGCACCACATATGCCTCTGGTTCAAGCTTTTTGAAAAAATGATCCAAGATGATAATTTATATCCAGAAGCATTATTGAATATAATAGGGTTTATAGTTTTTCATATAAAGGCTGCCCCAACCCTTACCAAATTCATTCCCATCAGATTTTACTATTACGGAGTAGGGTGTGGTTAGAATGTTTTTGTTGGAAGACAACTTTCATGTCTCACTGCTGCTCAGGGGATCCTATTAAGGGATGTAGGAGTTATACGCACTCTGCCGTTAAGTGAGCAAACATGGTAGTTGCTTCTGAGGTCTAGAAATACTTACAGCAGTATATGATGTCCGTGGCAGCTGCTACTGGAACTTCACATATGTAATGTATTGCATATATGCTGGTTACTGAGTCACATGGCAGAGCTTAAAACTCCATGGAAAGTCAGTAATTCAACTTAATGAGACCAACACCCTCTTCTGTCTGAATTCCTAAATTTAATCTAGCTTTGTTGTGATACCAAAATTAGTAAAAAAACTTATCATGTTATTTAACTGGCACCATAAACGCCCATCTGTGGTACCCTAAAATAAAATCATAGCAGGAAAAATGACATAAACCTTTTAGTACCTAAAGTACTATATAGTAAAGTGCTCAGAACTGTACAACTGCATGACACGATGTGACTGGATAGACTGAAGACAGAACTAGCAAAGCAATTTCTAGGACTATCAGTTTAACAGACTTATATTTTAAATACTTCCTTATTGTCTGGAAGAGGTGTGTCTACATGAACACAGGTGCTGTGTATATTGGTGCCAAAATAAGGCTTCTAACCAGTGGTAGTGTCTGGGTGTGCATGGTGCAGGAGGTTTTGACCAAGAGAACATCCATTTTCAGAATGTTTCTTTACCATGGTCTCTTCCTTTCTGTTCCATGCAGTTTGGTATTCAGCTAAGATTTCTTTATTGGTAGATTTATTTTGCTGACTATCTCTATGTGATTTTTTCATCATTTTCTAGACTGTAGCTTTCTAATCATTCTGCATTATTACTGACCTTAAAGGAGAACTCTTAGAAGAGGAATTCACACGTAACTTTATCTCTTCTGAGACTCAGCAGGCTGAAACAGCCTGGAATAGATGTTCCTCTGTTTTGATGTGAATTGTTCTCCCCTCTTTTCATATTATGGGGGGAAAAAAAAGAAAAGACTGTCATGGAAGGAATGGAAATGCCGGTGATTTGATTTTGCTGACTGTGCTTCAATCTTGTCTTTTCAGATACTGAATATAACTCTGAATAGGCATGGGGGAGCGTTTCGGCAAGGCCCCGTGAGCATTGTTTTTGCTGTCCAAGGTAGATACGGTTTTCTAAATGGGTCTGAAGTCAGTGAGCAGCTAAGAAACTTGTCTGTGGTGGAATTCAGCTTCTACCTGGGCTTTCCTGTGCAGCAAATTGCTGAACGTGAGTACTTGCTGTTTGCCAAGACTACAAAATACCTTCCTTAGTATTTTTTTCCTCTCCACATTTTTAAAGTAATTTTGTGCATAAGTGATAATGTGGTTTCAAGTACATAACTTGTATCATGACTTCCATACTCCTCTCTGCTCAGATACTGCGTATCAGTGTTACAGCAGATTGTTGCTTTTGTACTCATCCTTTCCTTCTGCACTGGGCCAATTGAGCTTAACCTGAGTTCATTAGTCCATTGGTCTTAGTGCAGATTAAGAGGAAAAAAAAAAAATCACTTCCATCAGTATTGCTGTGAAGTGTGATCCAAGGTGCGTGTCTGTGGATATGTCTACAATGGCCTTGGCTGCTTCTCAGCTGGGTTTACTACCTTGGGCTTCATGTTGCACTTAACTGCAGCTCTGGCTTCTAGAAGGTCTGGGACATTGGCAACATAAGCTTATATTTGCCCATATAATCTGTCTGGGTTATCAGCAGCAGTATTTTTTTTTTGAGTAGTCTGTTACCTTTTAAGGTATTATCTTTTAAACGTACCTCTTGCTTCCTATGTAGAAGTTGCAGTGCAAGTGACTTTTTCCAGACCATGGCCACTTAGATTAATGGCAACTGCCTGCATAGCAGAGTTTGCTTGACACTCGGCCTTGACAATTTATGTTTGGTTAGATTTTTCAGATGACCTCAGTCTCACAAGTAAGCTACATTTCTGAACTCAACACTTATCCTTGCACATGAATGGATTGTTCATGACAGAAAAGTCTCATGGACATCAGCAAGATCACAAGAGAACAGTACTTGCCTTTCCTGATGGCAGGTGTTACTGTTAACCCAGTCCATTAATTCCCAGTTTCTCCTATGTCACTGTGCTTTCCCATGCAGTTTTTGAATTATGAGAGTTATTTTTGTGAGCTGTATAGGTGTGTAGCACCTGACATCATGATTCTCTCTATACAGTTGAATGTTTAATGGCAAATCAGGCCTAATGGCAGCTGCTGTTCAGTATGCAGCTCTACAGTAGTATCTCAACAAAGATATTATAGGAGAGTGTTTGTCAGCAGAAGAAGTTGTTCTCTATAGCACCTTTAAATGTATATAAGATGACTGCACAGGATACTTTCCCAATGACTAGAAGTAGTGTAAATGTACTAATTTTTTGAAACTTTTTTTTAAAAATTTTTCAGCATTTTGAATCCTCTGCTCCCATAATTGATTAAAAAATGTAGCAGATTGTTGTCTAATTTCCTTTAAACATTTCTGCTCTCATGGTCTCATACAGACTGTGCTTGTGCAGTGGTAGCTGCAGTTGAGCCAGGACCAAAAGTCTTGAGAATCCTTATCCGTAGATGAATATAATTTCTTTTGTTCCTTGTGAGGCCACAGAATTTTTTAGATTGTTGTCTGTGGTCTTTATCTCTCACTGACTTCAGATTAAATCTTGCTCTTGCCTTCATTGCTTAAAAGACATTTGTCTTTACTCTGCATTGGCTGTTTTGCATCTTGGCCTTAAGTTTTGGGTGTCTCTTGGGTATTATTTTCAGTGTCATGGGGCTTTTTTTTTCTCCTGTGATGTACACACATTGGGTCCTGCAGTTTTTAGTTCTGTCCACATATTCTGGAGTGATATTTCTAGTGAATTTGCAGGTTGCCGCCTGCTGAGACTCCATCTTCTGGATTGTCCAATGGAGCTACAGTGCAATTAAATGATAACAGAATTTCTACCAAGGCTGATGTATCTTAAAAGACAGGCTGGTCATTGGGGAAAAACATTCCTATTAAACATGCATGTACACCATTCTCCTTATTTTCCTTTCCTGGGGTGGTACTTAGGAAATTTGAAGGTAGTTTCTTTAGTGCTCATATCAGGAAGTCTCCCTGTGTTATCTGCATGCTTATAGTGCCAGTGGAGCTCTGTGGTAGCTCACATGTTAATGAGAAAGGCATGCAAAGTAGAATGAGCGAAGAGGTCAGGCAGTACCTTTAGAAAAAGGTCCCATTTAGATTTCTCCTCCTTTCTTGACTACTCTGAGGATTTGCAATGAAGTAACGTAGATGTTGGCTGTTGTGGCCTGGCAGGTCTTGTTAGTACAGTGGCATGTCCAAGCCTGTGGGTGAGTTATTTCTGTAACTTTGTTTCTGAAGCTTCAGGAATTGTTTGTTTATTCCTACTGGCAATTTTAAATAAGTATGCAATGAGTGTGGTAACTTCATTCCTGCAAATTCCACCACAGGCCTCTAGACTCTTTAAACACAAAATTATTCATCCTTTCCTCAAATCCACCAAATCTCAAGGACAATACTGAACCTCAAATCCTCAAGCAGACCCTTAGTGTAGGAAGGCAGAGTTACTCATCAGTGGTGACTAAATCCATCATGATGCATACTTTACTCCCAGATTCTCCTGTGTGCAACTCTTGAAAAATGCTGTTTCTTTGGTGCACATCCCCAGTAGTGGGATGATGACAGCCAAACAAGCTGTGTATACACGCTTGCCTTCAATGATGCCACCTAAGTAACTGCTGCCATAATCAATTGAATGAATGTTGCCACCACAGCATAGCACTTGCCTCAGAGATCTTAGCCAGAGTTTGTTGTTGGTGGTGTCTCTTTGTTTGTTTGATGGAGAAATGTTGAAGATGACCTTCAGATTTGTCTAGAATGCAGTTTCAAAACATTTAATGTTGTATTAATATAAATAAAATACATGTAATAGATCAATATAAATATAAAATAAATATATTATATTTCGATTTAGTAATTCAGAATTTTTAGGAACTATAAGATCTTCCCAAAGTTCACAGCATAGAAAACATGAGGATATGGTGCGTATGGTGCCCTAAATCAAGGGGTGTCTTGTCAGCATTTTAATTCCTTGTTGCTGGAAGACTCGTGTTTACTGTTTTGAGCCCGCTGCAGGGACAGCTCATTTTGATTTGAACTTGTCTAGTCTGGTCTCAATAGCGCGTTGGTAGTCACGGTTTTGGAACACCAGATGTGGTGTGATTTGATAAGTCAGCAAAGTGGGACCAGCTTGTTCATGGGTCTGTCTTGTCAACAAGCACAATAATGAATGTAGCTCATACGCTTTTATAAGTGAGGCAACCACAGTCAGCTATTTTTAACCATTTCTGCAGTTTTTCGCACTGTTGCTGTGGTTGTATTTTGAGCCAAAGGATTTTAGATCTTCAGTATTCAGAGCCAGAAATCATGTCCAAAGGCAAAGCAGCATTGGGCAGATCCTTCTTGAGACATCTTATTCAGCAGTCTGTTGAGGATGACCAACAGCCAGATCCCTCAAAGCTGCTTTGGCAGGAAGATGCCTAAATGTTTTTGTTTTCTAGGCCCTGAACTCTCTGCTTTCATGCTGTCCCTTGGTCTGCAGAGGAGTTGTAGGAGGGAAGGTGTTGTGAGGATCTTCCTTAGATAGGTTGCTGCTTTGCTCTGTGCAAATTGGTATGCAGCCCTCTGCTTTTCAGTGTGAATTTGGGGGGTATTTTTGGTTATTTATGTATTTACATATAAGCAATTTCTGTATGTTATTGTTTATATGTAAATTGTGTATATTTAAATGTGAAATGTTCCTTGCCATACTGTTCTATGCCATTTATATCTTAGTTGTCAGGCATGGTGACAGTTAATACTCTTGGTGGTGAGTTCCCACCCCCATCCCCGAGGGCTCTGTATGTGATTTTGTAGATTTTATAGTCTGCATCTGAAGAAAAAGAACTGATTTCTAGATGAGCTGAGCTGTCAGGGGCTACACATTGATTCATACTAAGGAAAAACTACTTGTGTAGTATCACTGTATCTCAGCATTGTTAAATGAAGTGAGACTTTGTCTTCGATACCATGAATATAAGCCTCGTTTGAAGGAATGTATTTGCTCCCTGATGCTTGTTCACTTCACGTTGCCTTTCACACATAGTCCTTTCACTGGTTTTGGGGTGTGTTTTGTTTTTTTTTTTTACATAAGTAATAGGTACTGTTTATACTTTTAACTGTGTGGGTTGTGCCTGTGCAGCACATCATTAACAACAGGACTTTTTTGTCTGCTTTCTTCCACTCATTCAGAGTCAAGCTCAGTAATAAAAATTGGTATTTTTACAGAATGGCCTGGTTTTGTGCAGGAATAGGGCTGTTAGAGTGGCCAAGCCTGGAGACTTCCACACTTTTTTCTTCCCCCCACAGACTTCTAGGTGACTTCAGCAGGGTGCTTATATTCAAACATTCAGTTTATACCTTCCTGCATGCTTATTTTGCATTGTCCACCTTGCATCTCATATTTAAGTTGTAAACTGGTTAGATGGTTATGAACTATGTGTCAGCAGAAAGAAAAACAAGTCTAGTCATGGTTTTTGGGTGCTAGTTCATTAAAAACAACAGGAAAGAATATACTTGGTATATCTTTATGGCTGGCAGATTTTTTTGAGGACAGGCAAAGGCTATCTGTGGACTAGATGAGGAATACTGGCTCTCATCAATTTAGTCTGAATAAAGCTCTTTGGGTTTTTTTTTATGACTTAAAGAGAATTGCCTTGGGACTTGCTATTTTTTCAGTACTATAAGTAGCACTTTGATGATGCAACATCTTGGAGATGTTGCAAGGCCAATAGAATAATATAAAATTGTATGACACAGTCAAAAGGCTGCAGAAATATTTAGCAATTTTTTTTCTGGGTGGATTTTGGGTCAGGCTTTCCGCAGATACAGTGTGGTAACGATTGTCTGCAGGCCAATATTTGCATGGGACCTTATTTTTCAGTTGATGCCTTTTCATTCCAAATACTGCATTCTCCCCATGCTTTCTGTTACTGTTCCTCTATTTATCACAAATAAGAACAATCAATATGGTACCGGTTCTATCCTGAGTGGTCCCACACATCTCTATATGAGCGGGGCAGAGAGGTCCTTGTTGGAGCATCTGGTGAAGGCCACGCTGCCCAAGCGCTGTGCTTCAGACTGCTGTCAAGAGGTTTCTGGGTGACTAGGTGACCCTTTGCCTTTTCAGTCAGCACTGAATTAATGCTGTTTACACTGTATGGTGCTTCAGGGCTGCGTGTTAGAATCTTGTAATGATGCTAGCATCCACTTCATTAATGCATCTGTAGTCATTAGCAGACCAGCCACAATCTAACTAATAATTGCATTTTGTCTATCCAGCTTCCTCCTCAGAATAACAATCAGTCCATGCTGGTTTTAATCGCTAGTCCCAGGGTGCATTAGAAATCTTGCAAATATGATCTTGCTGCGGTGCTGAGACTCCAGCTGAGCTCAGGATCTGGCCACATGTGTGTTGGTGAGACACTTGAGTGACCTGTGGCATAGGAGTTGGAGCCTGAGCCTGGATTTTCTGACTTCTAAGCATGGTCTCAGTTGCAGAAGTGTCCATCATTTCATACATTCTTCGTCAGGTTTTAGAACCCAGCCTTAGTTGCCAATGATCACAGTACATCTTCTTTCGCAATTTCAAGACTTTCTGCTCAAGTTGTTTTATTTTTAAATTTCATTAATTCTGTGAAAAGTTTAAGTGAATAGTCATCCAGCAATTTGCATGAATTAAATCATTTTCAAGCACTAATTAGAAAAAGTGTGAAGAGCACATTAAGTATTGAGGCAAAACACGATTTTGGTTTAAAAGAAGAAAAAAAACTCTGAACTGCTAGCAGTTCATGGTCATTGGAAGGTTTTTGATTTTCTTATCTTGGTCTTTCCATGCTTCGGAAAAACAACAGTTGCAGTTTAGTTTGTGCTTTTTTGTTCAGGTTATATTTCTAATTTGAAATAAACAATTGCATGACCAGAGTAAATAGAATTCCCGTCTAAAAGCTACAATCAGAAGAATCATGTTATCAGGATGCCAAAATTAAGTGTGCTTATTAAAGTGGATTGTGAGGTGCTTTTTGTATGCTTGAGATTTTTGGAAGTTTGATGCATTCTGGTCAGCGTATAGAGGGCCAATGTCTCATGTTCAGAATAAAAGACCATATTTTGGTATGCTTCTGAACAGTAAGTCACAAAGTACCTCCCACGTGGTTCTCTTGAAGCTAGTAGTGCTATTATTGAAATAAAGGTGTATTAACAACATATTCCTTTTTATCCATGAGACTATTTATAAATCTGTGAAAATAAAAGGTACAACCTAACTAGTAATTCTTTTGCTCTTGCTTTAACAAAAAATTCGTAAGTTTTTTAAGGGGCAGAAGAATCAGTTATTGGGTACATTGACAGAGGTCAGCTACTCTATAAATTATTGCATAATTAAATTAGAAAAATGGTAATTTTCTGTTTCTCTGAAACGTGCAGTAGTTGCAAGCTATTCTACATCTTGAAGACAGGACATCTTTTCTCTTAATTCGCCTAGCATGGACCAGGTCATTTAATAGTTATATGCTACAGTCTTTCTATTCATGAAATGGTTTAAAAAGTAACCTTTTTATAATGCTTAGCCAACTGCATCTGGATTAAATATTTTGAGAAACTTAAGACCATTCCTTTTTCTTGTTGTGATAGTGAAGCATAAGACTTCCCGTGAGGAAACAGTTGTCCCAGCCCCCATCTTCACTTCTTTCCCAACATGTCTTTACTGCTCTCCAGTGGAAACCTTGGGAAAAATCTTATCCCTACTGAAGTCAGTGGAAATAGACTTTATGTACTTCACTGGGGCAAGGATTTCACTCTGGAGCAGAGCTTTTTTGGAATATCTAAAAAATTAGGAAAGCTTGGAGCCACCAAGCCAAATACAAGAGCTGTAAGATTTGTCCCCAGCAATGCTTGCACATGAATTTATTTGTGATTTTTGTAAAAAGAACCAACAAAACATTATCAATGTGGTGTTTTTTAAATGCTTCCCTCTGCACAAGTCTGGAACACAAATCAGATATATTTAGTTTTCTGCTTTACGTTTACTGTTTTCATGTAGTTGCTGCCTCAGAGAAGGTCTTATTTTCATTCTGAGACATTCATGAGTTGCCTCATTGCCCTTTGAGCAGAAGTATGGTCCTGCAGCTAGCTCAGTAAGAGTCACAATTCAGACGGGGAGCTTTTCCTTTCAGGTTTCTAGGAGCAGTGACCTCAGTACAGCAGCTTGAAATCTTTTGGATAATAAATCTGACTGCTTCAGTTAGCTTCGTTTTGTTCAGAGACAAACTGGGGAGTGTATGTGTGGAGCACTTTCCTTACCGTTCTGTCTGCATAGCCTGAGGAGTAGTAATACATCTGTGTAAATAAGATGCTTACTGACAGTATAAATTATGAAGTGGCTTCTTTTTTTGTGTATGTTGTTGAGAATACTGTTCTTATGGATGTTTTTCCTCCATTCTGTTTTTCCCTCAGCCTTTCATTATCCTAAGCTTAATGTGTCTCAGTTGATGAAGTCTTCCTGGGTGAGAACAGGTACGTACAGTCTCTGTGAGTAAGTAACAGTGCCATTATTTTTGTTAGCAGGATAACTAGCCTGCATTAATACTGATAGCTCCAGGGTGCTGCATTTTCATGAGGTAACAACGTGCCTGAGCTGAACAAATTCTAAAACCAGAGGCCTAGTGACCTGGAATATCTGGGAGATGTAATTCCGAGGTCTAGAATGAACTACTGCAGTTCCTTGATAATGCACACAGTCGTTTTTGGATACAAAGCAGTTCATTCTTAGTGAGAAAACTTACACTGTCAGGCATAAAGTGTCTACTCTGCACGCTGTCGATATACCACGTTGATTTTGGGGTTTTTATTTTAAGTGAAAATTATTTTTTTTTTTATGTGGCACTTTCTACCAAAACATTCCAGGAATAAAACAGAAGGAAAATAAATAAGAGTACATGATAGCGTTTCATCGTATTTCATTGATCGCTTCTGATTCATTCACAGCAGAACCCTCCCACCCAAATTTTCTGGATGTTTTATTCTATAATTCACAGATATGGTTGGGCTGTCATGTTTAGGCGCTCAAAGGCGGTTCAGATTGCCTGCATGCTGTTGGTTCTACCTGCTTCTTTTAAGCAGAAAGCCTAAATGGTGACCAGGCTATGTCTAGCAAACTTGCTCTTAGGGTGCAGATGCCCCCCTGGGTGCAATTCTCTCATCCCACAATTTTTCCACCTGCAGTTCACCAGTAGTATCACCTTACTCTTTTTTCAGGTATCCCTGTCTCCTCTCACCAGTGACCCAGTTTACTTTTAAGAAGGAAACCAAGTTGTAGCTTAATTTCTGAAGCCAACACAGTTTGTTTTAGAAAAGAAAAATTAATTTCAGACACATGTTCAGTAATACGAGAGAAGCTACGTGTGTATCCCACATACGATGTCATCCTTCCGTAGAGATTTGTGTAGGCTTTTTTGGTCACACCCTCACCCTCTCTTGCTCAACTGTAGAATTGCTTTGTCTGTTGCTGGAAGTTGTTTTAGATCCTGCAGTAAGAAGAGGGTTCTTCCAGCTCAGAAAGCCTGTCCCTTTGTGTTTTTCTAATCTTCCTGACTGTAAGACTTTGAAAGCCAATTGCTGCACCTTTTTTGCTGTAGAGGAATTTTTTGTAATCCCAGTTCTTGCAGGCAGCCTGGGAAGAGCTAGTAAACTTTGTCTGGATCAGTCCCTATATTGTATTGTTAGGGTAATGACTCATGATGTAGGAAAATGCTACCATTTATGCACATGATGATTTTTTTCAATATTATATTACCCAGATATGTGTGCATGTATCCCAATAGTCATAAAATGGGACATGCAGTATTCTCTGTAGCTGTCCCTCTCAGTTATAGAATACGGTTCATGCTATTAAGCATAATTCATAGATACTGAAATTCAATACACAGGCAAGAACCGTCTTCTCCATGCTGTATATAATAGCCTTAGGCCACTGTCTATTTGTTTTGCTACTTAATTGAGATACTTAGTCTGTGATTGAATTTAGAAAGCAGATGCTGTTGATCTCTGTGAGAAATCATGAGAATATTTACTTTTTCTGACCTGCAGTGAAATTTTTTAAATGGAAAAAGTGGATTTAATAATTTGTTTTTAAAATTAAGACAATTAAATTTAATTCATTTAATGTAATTGGATGGCTTTTTATTAAGGACCACACTTAAAAAAATAACCATGAAAACACTTGCTGAAAAGGAAACTTTTAAAAAATACGAACCATTTTAGTGAAGAGCCTCAGGAATGAAAACTGAACTACTTTACTGCAGTCAGTGGTGAGTTGGTTTACTGTCCTTCAGGGTTTTTTAATTAGGTCATTTGAATGACTATTGCTCCATTCACTCCGCTTCTCTTTTACTGGATGCCATCTTGTTAGTAAAGGTCCACACTTTTTTCATGTTTCCTGTGTGTTGTTCATCAGGGATTCTTCTCAGCATTAGCTGCCCCAGTGACCTGGAGTACTGGGGTAGGGAAGTGAAGAGGGCAGGGCTACTAACCAGGTTTTTTTGTGCTACGATTGCCATACTTGTTAATTTTGTCTTACCTAGGGAAGATGCGCTTTGAATACACAGCTTTATTCATGTGCTGCTGGTCTCCTATTTTTTCCCCTTGATTCTGAACCGTTGCCCAGCCCATCTTCACCTCTGTATGACTTCTGAACACAACATTTGACTGAAAGTAGTTGCAGCAGACAATTTAGAGTGAATTTTATCTTTTATTTTTTTTTAAATGATTCATTGAATGTTTGTAAGTTTATGCTTTTTTAGAATTGAAACTGTTTCTTCAGTATTCTGGGTGTGTCTAGACTGGTTGAGATTCCAAAAATACCCTTTTCCCCTAATTTTTTTTCTTTTAAATTTATTTCTTTTAACCTTTTCACACACCTTGTCTTCCTTTCCAGTGTGTAACCTCTGTCTGAACTGGGCAGTGTTCCCATATGAACACAGTTGCTCTTGAATTGTCCATGAGATGTCACAGGGTGACTCAAAGCTTGTAATTGAAGTTGCAAAGAAGAGACTGAAAAGTTTTACTAATTCATTTGTGTTCTTGGGTTACTTTCTCTGCAATGTAGTTCTCTTGGGTGTCGTCGACCAGCGAATTCAGGAGGAAGTGTTTCAGGCTGAGATGGAGCGGAAACTAGCTCACCTGTTAAACGAGGCGTTGGTCAGAGGGCGGATATGGAGACGAGCCAGTTTTGCAGGCAGCAACGTTGTGCAGGTATTAAGAGCTCAAAGTCGAAGGAAGAAATAAAGGGTAATAAATTATTGAGTAAGTTAATACTGTCTAGGTTTTGAGTTGAGACAGGGAACTCAAAAGCATATATCGCGTTTAGCTAGTTGATGATGCTTGTGTTGTGCACCTACAACATGGTTCTGGATACCTGGTTGTCTTTTAAGCTAAACATAACAAATGGAAACAGCTGAGTATTTTAAGTGGCTACTATAAAAAAATCTGATGATTTCTTAAAAACTGTATTGAAAATTATTTTACCAACATGCTATTTTAAAAACTTACTATCTTGTTTGACTTACATGAGGTGCCTAGCAAAAGGAGACAGGATGCTCATCTAAGTCAAAAATGTGCTCTTCTGGAACAGCTACTTCACTGCTCTCTGTAGTGTTTTGGTGGTGATGTAGAAATACGAAATAGAATCACATGCAGCTTGATGCAGCAGCAGGGTAGTATATTCTGCGCCTTAACTGCCTGTTTGTCACAGTACTCCTGGTTACAGGAATGGCTTTCAAGTAAGAATGGTTAATCATGTCAAATCTTGCACACATGGCAGCTTCTGCTATCTGGATTCCAGTGCTGCTTTATAGTTTTATCAGGTGGAATTATTCGCATAATGTCCAAGAAGACTTGGATATTTAATTTTAAGTTTTAAATTCTCACATGTGTTCTTTCTAGTCAATTCAACAAACTGAAAGCCAAAGTATGCTTTAAGGGCTCATCTTCTTAAAAATTACTTTTCCCAGATAATTCATCGACAGTTGGTTTACTTCACAGATGCCCTTCTAGTAGTTTAGAGCTATTGTCTTTATTTAATTTAATCCTACAGCGTTTGCTACCACTTACATTTCCAGATGTAGGGGTTTTCTTATTTTTGTTTTCCTGTCTCAGAAGCATCTGTTCCAGTAATAGAGATTTTATTTTATTTTTATTTTGTGCAGCTTTGAATTGCTGTAAATAGACGTACGCTTCAGATCTTCTGTTCCCGACACTTCTTACTGCGCTTTGTTCTTTATGCCTCAGTCCTCCCTTTGCATATACATTAAATAAATATTCCTTATGTTGCTAGCAAAGATACCACAGCCTATAAAATGTGTACATGTGCATTATGGTTTTACTATTTTACATAATAAAGCTCAGGTAATTTATTTTTTCATGCACAAAATTACAAGCAGGTCCTTTCTAGCTAAAGAATAGTATTTCGGAAAGCGTAAATACAGCGTTTTTCTTGTGACTTCATTTTACTTATTGGGACACAAGATGAAGTCTGCAGCTTAAGTTCCAAACAGCATTGCTGCTTGTTTATGTCGCTTAATTAGTGCAATGAGTCCACAAGCTGCTGTCCATGAGCAGTGGAGGATTCCCTTAGCTGCAGTCCAATACACCCTACCATCCCACTTAACACAGGGCTTCTCCAGGTGCTCACAGCCCACACTATCAGATAGGGTTAGGCCTGTAGTAAAGGAGATGTGGAAGAAAGAAGGCTGAAGGACATACCTTACTGCTAGGTGTCTGTGATAGGTGTCCTGCTTTCCTGCATGAGAATGGTAGGTGCCATCAAGTACTATAACTTCTTGGTAGCTTGCTTTGGCGGGACATTCAGATCTGTGGTAGGTGAGACAGCCTTAGAGCCTATTGTCTGCAGCTGGAGTGATGTGCCTCATAGTGGAGTCCTGAGTGGAGAACAATTTCTTTCAAGGATGCTCCCCCATCAGTTGAGGAACTGGTCCATAGTCATTTGCAATAAACCTTTAAGTTTTACTGCTACTAATTCTATTCCTCATAGCCAAGTTTATAAGCTGTGTTTGAAGTGTGTTGTGTATATGCATCTGTTTGTGTCTTCTGGGAGAGCTATTAATGTTCTTTGTGCTTTATATTCAGATTTTCCCCATATATATTTCTTGCATAGAAACCGGTGACTGCTATGATACTAGGTCACGACGAAGTGAAAATAAAAACAGAAGCTGCCAGCAACACCAAAGTGGTGGATACTTTTATTAGCAGGACATGCAAATATCCACAAAAGACTAAACACATTTCATTTGTGTTGAGCCCCTATAGACCAGAGTTTTTCCTAAGGTGAAGGATATTTATAGTGCATCAAAATGTGACATTTCTTAAGCTCTGTGGAAAATCAGGACTGTGGTCAGAAGGTGAAGCAATTATTTGTGAATGTTACTGCAGGCATATTAGTTTCCTTTCACATACTAAGAAAATAGAAGTGATACCTTGTGAGGTTTAGATTTCATTTCTAAAAGCACATGTTTAGGATCTAAGAATTTTTAAAGTTACTCTTTAAATCCTAGACACTTTAAATAAGAGCTTTGAACTGCCTAGGGTGCCTACGTAACATGTTTTCCCCTCCCGTTTGCCTATCTGTACTATTAACAGGTGGTACTCTGATAAAAAAAGAAAAAAGCCTATAATTATTACATATAAAAACCTCTGAAGTCCCACATCTGACTGTTATATGTGAGATAGTTCTGTTCATTTTTGTGTAATGCTCATATTAATGTTTCACAGAGCAAGGCTCTGTGATAGATATTTTTAATATCTATCTGCTGTTGCTGCAAATTGAAGGAACGTGTTTAATGTGGTTTGCATTGCATCTGCAGAGACTGGGTCCCACACTATATTTAGTCAATAGTTTAGCATAATTACTCATTCTCATGAATTTTTTTTAGGAATTAAATGGCTCAATTGTAGTTTAAAAATGTACTGGAAGCTAATAGCACTGGTGAGGCTGCACCTTGAATACTGTGTGCAGTTTTGGGCCCCTCACTGCATGAAAGACATTGAGGTGCTGGAATGTGTCCAGAGACAGGCAACAAAGCTGGTGAGGGGTCTGGAGAATAAGTCTTACGAGGAGTACCTGAGGGAACTTGGGGTTATTTAGCCTGGAGAAAAGGAGGCTGAGGGGAGACCTTATTGCTCTCTACAGCTACCTGAAAGGAGGGTGTAGAGAGGTGGGGGTTGATCTCCCAAGTGACGGGCAATAGGACAAGAGGAAATGGCCTCAAGTTGTGCCAGGAGAGATTTAGAATGGATATTAGGAAAAAATTCTTCTCTGAAAGGGTTGTCAAGCATTGGAACAGGCTGCCCAGGAAAGTGGCTGAGTCGCCATCCCTGGGAGGTATTTAAAATATGTGTAAATGTGGTGCTGAGGGACATGGTTTAGTGGTAAGTTGGCAGTGCTGTATTAATGGTTGGACTTGATGATCTTAAAGGTCTCTTCCAACCATAACGATTCTATGATTCTAATGCAAAAATAATTAATTTCCCTTCATTTCAGCATGCTTACTCTTTTGAACCTAATAGAAAGCGAAAAGGTTAGGCGATGCTGTAGTTGTAATGTGTTCGAGGAAGTAGTAGCTGTGAGGGGACGTAATGGCCAAATTGAGCTTTTTGTTAAGGCAAAAGTTCATTCTCTTGGCTTTCTACCGTCAATTTTTGTGTCTCTACTGAATGCCTAATCTGAGTAAAGGCCCAGTCTTGCTGTGGTTATTTTTAGGTTTTTAAATAGAGCCTTTGGGGACTGCTGCCTCCGACGGCTGCCCTGGGCAGAGACAGTCCCCTCCGTCAGGTTGCCCGCAGCCTCTTCCTTCCTCCGTTTTGCCAAGCCAGTTTCTCGGCTGGGCAAACCTCTGCAGGCCAGCAGAGGAAATTTCCTTAGCCTTGCCTGCGGTGCCCTGTCCCTCTCCATTCCTTTATTGGTCTCCCCAGCTCAGCGTGAGGTGGGTCTGCAGAAGTGCTGCCCTGCCCAGCCCCAGCCGGAGCACTTGGAGGAAGCCGGCTGCCCGCGGCTGGCACCTCTGTCTCTCATCCCGCCAGGTCCTGTGAGAGCTCCCTCAGCCCCAGGGCAGGTTACCTGCTCTGCCTGTTTCACGTACCATTTATGTTGCATTTGTCTATTGAACTGTTCAGGCCACAGTACAGCTTGATTTAATTGCCTCGACACTTAATAAAATCCTTTTAATAAGGCAGAAAACAGAACCTTTTTTGATATTTTTTTTTCCCCCTAAGAGATGAACATAGTCAAAAAGGGAAAATAATCCTCGTACCTGCATTTTGGAGAGTCTGTGTGTGCGTGTTTGCTTGTTTCTAAGTAACGCTCATGCCTTTGAAACCCTGAACCAGTTCACCCAGGGATTCCTTACTCCTTACCCGGCGTTGCTGGCTGGGACATCCCAGCGGTGGACAGGCACTCCGCAAACACCTTGCAAGCTTGCCTGCCATCTGGAGTTCACAGCTTTAAATAAGGAACTAGATTTGGTTACCAAGACAGCTCTGTTCACTGACCTATGGTATTCTCATGAAAACACTTTTTAAATTAAATTTACTGACACCTGAACACAGTTAAGCTTTTACTCCATGGAGGTTAAATGCACATCTAGTATCAACAAAGATGGTATCGTTAATGTACACAGAACCTGAATTAGTCTTTTCTTCTTTTTTCTTTTTTCTTTTTTTTTTGTTTTCTGCCTCCTATGTATTGAAATTCTTGTATCGCTTCCCTCCCTGTGTCATCCCTCACTGACAAAGTATAAATGTGAAGTGCTTAAATGCATTCTTACACATGGGCTACATTGCTGGATGCCTGGAAAATATCATTTCTGCCTCTGCTTACATTCTTAGCACTCTCAAGGATAGAGACACCTCTGTAAAATATGAGACAAAACCAATCTGAAGCTGCACAGAGAGTATAATTTGGAGCAAAATGTCACAAAACAGTGTAAAAAATGGGCACAGTGACTGTGTACCTCAATTTTATAAACAGATCCAGTGTGCCATTTTCTATGTTGCAGCAAACTCAGGGGTTAGTTTAAAGAAAAAAACAGTTTTTTGGTGAATCGGTGTGACGGAGGTGAAAACTGAAGTACCGATGCTATCACAGTTGCTATGTTTATGTACAAGTCTAGTTGTCCTGTAGTCACCTCAAGAATACCCTGCGCAGCCATCAGCTTTCATAGAATAGAAATCCATAACCATCGCCCCTTGGATTTGAGATTTTGTCTGCAGCTTCCCTCAGTATGGTGTGAGCACTCATAAAACACTGTGTATTCAGAACAAATTATTTCATATAAAACTTCTCTTAAAATAGTGAGCTTAGTTGATCAACGCCAGCCTGTACCTCCCTCCACTGAATTTCTTCATGCTCATTCCCATGGTCTCTATACTGTGCTGAAGTAGCTCCAGCTACTTCTTCCAGTGTCCTCTGACTGTTCTCACCCATCCCTATTCCTCAGCACAGGGAGCCATACACTGCTAGTTTTAATTCTGTGTTTAAAATGACATTGTTTCAGTTGGGGCAACTCGCACAGGAATCTGTCCTCCTTCCCCTCTGCCCTTTCTAAAGGTGGCTGCGGAGAAGTTGCTTTTTTAACCCCTTCAGCCAGCTTCTGACTGCTACCTTGTGTGTATAACACACATATAATTACAGTACTTCTTGGATACTCTACGATGCCATAAAATGTATGATGATTCAATTTAAGAATCTTCTAAATTTCTCTGATTCTGTAGCTTTGCTATACGCAGAGAGGTTTCATAAAACTAAACCCATTGACTTTCAGTCCCATGTGGCCTTTCGACTCCGTCACTCTCCGTGCAAGTTAAGTGGTTTTTAGGAAGGGTTCATCCATGCTGAAAGCAGATACCAGTCCATACACCCTGCTGCTCTGCACTGAGCCCAGGCTGTAGTGACGGCAGCCCAGCTGAGGCAGAAACAGCAGCTCTTGTTAACTAATGTTATACCTGAGCTCCGTGAAAACAGATTCAGCCTTACAGCTGCTGAATATATGCGTTGAAAACTTATTTATTGGTATTCTTTTGTTACCTTCAGTCAGGGATTGGTTGCCCCTTAGCTGGTAGAGGAGTGAATAGCATTCAGGATGAGAAGCAGCATTGGTTAATGGGTCCTGTTAGCACATCTTACTGTGTTTCAGAAATTTCTGCTCTATTTATAGGTGTTCTGTTTCTCACATCAAATGTGACTGATGTTGAACATTGTTCTTTGCTTTCAGTTGATTTGGCCTGGAAGATTTTAATGAAAATTGTGATTTCTCTTTTTTCCTCTCT
>VXBO01011420.1:910050-933932 GCA_013400135.1 Rhinoptilus africanus
TTTTTCAATTATATAGCTTGCTGTTACCACTCCTGGGAAAAGCTTTTTTAGGACATATTGAGTCGATGTCCCCAAAGACCAGAACATCATCCCTGTTGAGCTAGAACATTGCATTGCTTGCTTTCAACATGATTGCTTTGTTGGAGAGTAGGAAAGAAAATAGTACAAAGCTTTTCTTTTGTAAGCCTCAGACATGCGAACTTTTGAGTGTTCGCTTTACTTTAGCCTATGGGCAGTGTTTGAGATTCTAATTTATTAAATACGTACTTCCTTCAGTAAAGGATAATTCTGAAGGAAAGTAAACATGTTGCTCTATTTGTGGCAATTCCTTCCAGAGCTCTTCAAACTCTTGTTTTACATGATAGAATACCTCATGCTATTTGTTTGGCCTGATTCTAGGTTGAGCTCACCATTACAGGTAAATGGTTAGCAGCGGAGAGTTATATATATAAGTTTTAATTTTACAGGAATTCAGAATTGTTACGCAATTCTCATGTGCAATGTAGATGTTTGGTGGTTGCAGAGTATCTACAGGGCTTCTTCATAGCATGCATTCTTTTGATTATTAATATCTTTAGAAATAGGAACAATTGCTTCCCACGGCATCAAATACATTCCCTCTTGAAGAAAGGTGGATGCCAGCGGGAGCTGTTCGGAAGTTGAAGGTGAATGTGCGGGTGCTTTTGCTGATGAAGAGCAAACATTTCTATTTGAAGCTAAGAGAATATTTGCCTGTGCAACTGCTTAACATTTGGAAAAACTGGAACAAAGCAGTGTGTGTTATGAACAGCAAAGCACAGTCAAAGTAGGTATTTAGAGAAGGAACAGTGCAATCACACGAATGTCTTCAGTAGCTCCTACTAACTGACAAATGCTAAAGGCAATAGAGGCTTCCAGGGTGGCATGGTGTGGGCTTCTTAGAGTGAAAGCAGTTCTCTTACTTCAGTACTGGATCTGTACATTGCCATGAAAGAAATAGGGAAAATAAAAAATGGTAACTTCAGGTTTGCCATAAAAATGTATAAAACAAGGGATCACTTCTCCGGAAACTTTCCTTTCAGTTACAAAATAGGTATTTCTATACATTTCCCAGGGTCCTAGAGCACTCGAGAAGTGCTTGTGTAATTAGACACGTCTATATTTCTCTGGCAATGTTGTCTTTCACTGGAAGATTTCCACTCAGAATCTTTTGCATAAGTATTAGGTGAAAGCATCCTGAATTTTTGTTTGGAAGCAAATTATTTTTACTGAATACTAGCTCTGTGTATCTACACTTGTCCAAAGTTGACTTAATCTTTTCTCAGATGAGAGAACTAGCCTATTTGTATGTTGCCTTTGCTGCATGCAGTATTTTGGAGCACTACACGCGGCACCTCTTCCCATCAAACTTCTCTGGATATTGACAGTTTCCAAATAGTACCGGTTCACAGCAGTTACATGGTTAGTATAATATCATATTCCTTGGTATCACAGATAGAGGGATTTTCTTTAACAGCAATTATATTTCTGCATCATAAAATCAGGTGGAATCTTTGTTATGCACTAGGGGTTGCACACAGTGACAATTAAGACAGATACTGATGCCATCTTGGCAAAGCTGTTCCAAATGTTTCTTTTTAGGTAAGTGTCCTTAAGGTCTAGGCCCTGTGAAGGGAAGGGGGAGAAAGGGTAAGGACTGAAAGACCAAATGTGTGGGGCCCCCAAATAAATGCAATTTAAAATGTAAAAGCTTTACAATTTCTTTTCAGATTGTGAACGTGTCACGGTTAGTTGGTGTTGATAACCCTGTGGAGCTGATCTATTTTGTGGAGGACCAAGACGGAGAGCGACTCAGTGCTCTGAAGTGCTCAGACCTGATGAACAGAGTTGACATCCAGCGGGCTGCGATCATCCTTGGATACCGCATTGAAGGCACTGTTGCACAGCGTAAGCTCTTTCAAATCCACACTGATGCCAGCAAAGAGAGAGAGAAAGGGTGACATTAGCTCTGGAGATGATGATACTGCACAGTGCCCACTGTAGCAGTGTTTTGCTCTTGACGTGCTGCAATTTTGAAACTCCTTAGGAAGTGAATTTTAGCAGTCTTTCAGTGAGCTATGTGGTGTTGCTTTGCTTCTTGAAGACTCTGGTGAGCTTGGAATTGCAACAGGGTCCTTAAATGCAAGCCTCACTGCATTCGCTTTAGTGCTTGTGCTAGAAAAATACTGTGCTAACTAGATCGCTTCTTGCCGTTTTCATCTCTTTCTGCTAGTCCAATATTCTTTACAGCTTATCGTGCCCAGGAACTCGCACAAACCCCACAACTGTGGGATGGGAGGGTGTCAGTATGGAATGGGTGTTTCCTTTAGCTGAGTAATGGCAGTGAAGTTTAACACAAGTTGCTGGGTTTGGTTGTCTGAGTTAGGGTTTCTGTGAGTGAAAGATGTAGGCTAATGCTAGTTGGGGCATTTTGGAGGGTATAAGCAAAAAGAAACAGTTTATTTCCTCCATTGAATGTGATTGACTTTATTTTTATTTGTTTGTGCATCAGTAATATGTAAGTAATGTGATCTTTTAATAAAGATAATATAAAAATAATGTCATCTTTTACTAGATGCACATCAGAACAAATATGACAGGTCATATAAAGTCATATAATTACTTTATTCAGGAAGCTTGGTATAAAAATAATTTGCAGTAAGGAGCGAGACAGAAGACCTACTCAAAATTCCATGTTATGATTAGGAAATAAACTTCAAAGTATTTTAAAACAGTAACAGTCGTGTATATGATCTACAAAATACCTCATTGATATGAATGCGTAATTCCTTTTTCTCTTCTCTGTGCAATATGGAGGCATGACTTACATTTTACCATAGGGTATTTTGCCAATAGAACAAGCATGCGTCTGTTTTTTAAAATCCTCTGCAGAAAGAAAAGAAAGAAAACAGTAATAATTAAGCCATCTGGATGGGTTTCTAAATTTTGTCTGTTGTTAAAACAATGATTTAAAGATAGGTTGGTAGCTCAGGTATATCTGCGTAATACCTGTTAATGGACTGTGATATTGGTTAGGGACAAATGCAAAAATTTGCAAGAATAAATTCCCTTTACAAAGATGGTAGGTGTTGAACAAATTTCATGAAGTGTTTATGGCTTATTCCGCATGTTGAAACTTATCTTTGGCACATCATTAGAAAAGTCTTTTAATAGGCATAGAATCATGTACATTTTTAAAATGTTTCTTATTGGAAGAAACTAGACAAAAAAGGTTATTTTTATAACAGAAAATGTAATGTCATAAATGATCTGTCAGATCTATAAAATATAAGATTATATGTTCATTTTAATCTCTAACTTCATCATTAGAATGGCTATTAATAAAATGATATATAAAAATACGATTGCATGGAAATATTCTTTTTAACTGGAAAACATAATTTTAAGAAAGTGCATCAGTTTGACTAGAAATGTATTACTGCTGTGGTTTTTAGTTCCACTTATAACCACTCTGCAAAATGGAGCAAATGAAAGTTTTGTTGATTCTTCCAGTTCACTTTTTACCAGCATGACAAGCATTTTACAAGCATGTTTGATTACACTTTGCAGTATTTTTTCTGCTGTTTGGGCCTAAAGGATTTCACACACTCACAATGAAAAAGAGAAAGGAAAACGAGTAATTTTTTAATGCAGAACTATACACCTTGGAGAGGAGGGTCTTACTGATTTCAAATTGACTGTAATTATTGACGGAGAAGGCAACAAAATACATCATGTGTAACTACAGAGAAGAGGCAGCTGATAATACTGCTTAAAGCAGGAAACAGGCAATAATATTGGAATGTCCATCTTACCTCTGTTAGTGAAGTAATTTTTCTGGACCCATTTCACTATGTCAACTCAGTTTCAGGTTACAGAATGATGTGGCAGTAGTGTGTTTTCACTAGTTATTTAAGCACAGGTCTTCAGAAGGTAGGCCAGGACAATCAATCACCTGCCCCGTGCTTCCTGAGCATGACGTACGTTAACTTATAAGTGGTATGGCATTTCCTGTGATGTGTGGCTGGATTCTGATAAATCCCTTCACTAGCATTTACAAGGACATAAAAATGCATAACCTTGAAGTGTTCTCAGTTAAGAATATATAACCACATAAAACTGCTGTTTTCCTTTTAACTTCACAGCTGTGGAGAAGCTGAAGGAGTCCACCTCAGAATCACAGAATAGCAACCTATGGATTATTGTTGGTGTGGCAGTCCCAGTTGCTGTGGTGCTCCTGATCGTTATTATTTTATACTGGAAGCTTTGTCGAACAGACAAACTGGAGTTTCAGCCAGACACGATGAGCAACATTCAGCAGCGACAAAAGGTAAAAGGGGAAGCTGGGCTGAGAGGAACTTAACTATTCTGAGCATAAATGAATGTGAGAGTCTAGGGACCACCTAGAATCCTTAAGTAGCATGTGGAAACACAGTTTCAGAGCATTCCGGTTTTAAAAAAACAAAGAAAAAGAAAAAAAGTCAAATGATAGTTGAACTGAAGAATCCCATAGCGTTTTATTTGTTCTCCAAGGTATATGATACTGCATTAGATAAAGACATCCTTCTGAAATGTGGGCACTGAGGCTGAAAGGAACCTTTCTTTATCACTTCATTTCAAGGCTTTCAGATAGGACTGAATGAGAGGAAATGTACTGAGTGTTGAATCACTGACCTTGTTTTCTGCAGAGGGCTGAATTTTTCTTTGGAGAGCTCCTGCTAAGCTAATTTGACAGCTAAACTGCACTATCTGATATGCTTCATGCTGGAACTAGAATTTGCTAGAGCCTATCTTTGCTGCTCTGTGTTATGCCAGGGCTGTTGTGTCGCCGTTGTGAGAGCCTGTTGCAGGACTACAATATTAATTAGTGTATCTGCATGAGACTGCATTAGTGAGCATGTTGGACAGAGTGTTGGAGGACTAGGTTAGGATGGTGAGAAATTCAGTAGTTTTGTCTCTTTCGTGCCCAAGACGATGAAAATTAAAAAATACGTGATCCAGGATTTTCACAAAGGATGTATTCAGTAAAGAGTGGAAAAGTGACTAAAGGGTTACAAATCCTACTGTTCCTTTTTACAACTGAAGAGAACCGATCTGTGTGTCAGAGATGCTTATTACTGACTGTACCTTCAGAGGCCTTATTAAAGGCAAAATAATCTGTCTCTGCTAATCCTGTGGTACTGTAGTCATGTTCTTGTGCTGTCACCTCATGTTCGGTCATACAGTTTTCTCTGTAACAAGTCTTGTCTATACACCATGCTCTCTTTCAAGATAATTAATGACGTGAAAGATGAGAGAAGCAGAAAGCGGTAGCACTTCCAAAGCAGTCAGAACAAATCAATAGTAACTTCCACTTGTCTTCCCACTGCAGATTAAGTGTCAGAATCAAGGTCGGCAACAAGCAGATGAACTTCACCCCCTGGTACCTTGTTTCACCTGTGCTGCAGTAATACGTAACACAGATTTTGATCGAAGAAGTTCCCCACAGTACTTTCAGCTAATTTGAGAAGGGTCATACAAAAAAGGCGAGAGGGGATCATTACCCTTGGTACACTATTTCATCACATACTTTTTTGGTACCTCTTTGCTGTCGCAAGCTTTTTGTAAGAAAGCAGTTGGGTTGGATTGACTGTAAGGACAGAAACATCTTTTATAGTTTTACTTTCTTTTGGAAAGTAATGGTTCAGTTGGTTTTCTTCACTGATTCCACAGTATTCTTCATCTTAATCATTCATGAGTCAGAAGCCTTGAACTTGTTTGCATGCAAGTCTCATCTCAGTTTCGCCTAGGGAGCCTGTCACTTTGCCTTCTTTAGGGAAGTCACTGTAAGCAAACTAGAAAGAACCAGTAAGGACATCTAGTCCGATCTTTGTGCCAGTGGATGGCTCATACTTTAATACTAAATGAGGTAAGGCAATAAAAAGTGTCTTAAATTTTTATCACTTACCACATCAACCAACTGGCAAAATCTACTTTGAAAACTATTTTCCTCCCTTGCCCAAGACGCAGAACAAAAGTAGTACTCTGGCTTCCTTAGTAGCAGGCTGTCTATGGGATTTCTTCATGTCTTCAAAGAGTGTGTTGGAATGTCAGGTCAGAATGGGGCATATTTAACAAGCACTGAAGACCCCCAGACAGTCACAATATCGTACAAATTAATAGGGACATCTGGTCCAGTCCAGTCCTTTAAAATTGTGGTGTTTTATATTTTCTATTACAGTAAGTGCAAAGAGAAATGGTCAAGAGAGTGAAATCACGTGGTCGGGGATTTAGGTCTGTGAATAAACTCAATTTAAAAATGGTCTCAGGCTCCCCCTTCCTCACCCCACCCACAGTTATTTCCATTCCCTCTTTACAGAGCTTGACACTGGTACCAGAGGAAAGTGAAGGCCTGCACTGCATCTGTAAATGGAAGAATATTTAGGATAAAGATCTTGGGTTTTCTCTTGAAATCAATATTTCATTGGTAAAAACCATAATGATGCATTTGTAGTGCTAGCTCTTCTCACTTCCATTAATCTTTAAAATAATTTCTTTTAATGTAAATATAGAAATGGAATGTATAAATATCAAAGTATTTCATTAATATATGCATGGCATATCCATACTGGAAATAGAAGACAATTCTTTTCAACCATGTAATAAGTCTACACTATGTTTTGCATTTGAAAATGTGTGTTGGTTGGAAGATAAGAAACTGAGACACCCTTTTCTTGTTCAGATGAAATAGGATATCATACCGCGCTGGTGGTTCAGTGTGTTTAATTAGCCATTTTAACATAACAGATCAGTGGGCAGCATAATAATCTGTTAGAATTCACAGTAGCAGCTGATAGCAAATTATGTCACCTGTGACTTAAAAGCCCAGAATAAGGTTGGGAGTGGGGTGAAGGGAAAGCCTGTTTGCTTCACACTGCTGTGAAAAGACTTTGCCATTAAAAGGCTGGTTCCTTGAAAACATTGAGAGAGAGAACTTCTTCTGTAAATGTACAGTAATGCAGTTTACATAAGATATAAGTTTTACAGGAGCTTTTTAGTATCAGTTTAGAGTTGCTTTTACAAAAAAAAATTTGATTTTTTCTCTTCAGAGAGATGCTTTAAATATCGTACATGTTTTCTGGATTCTAGAGCCCCATGTGTCATTCTAGTACTCTCTTCTCTTTCTTCCTTCCTTTCTTTCACTTAACCGCTGAATTCTGGTTTTAAACTCCTACTTTTTTTCTGAAATATTCTTATATGCACTCTGGCAATATAATTATTTGATTTTTAATTTTTATCTTCTATACGTAAAGGTTTACTTTTACAGAGTAGGTATAATTTCTGTGTTCTTATGACCACCTTTAAAAGTAAGCCATAAGCTGCATACCCTCACAGTCTTACCTTCTGATGAAGCAAACCAGTACTAATGTGTGTTGGTAATAAGACCCTGCGTGCCTTTTGGGTGTGCCCCGAGGGCATGACTGCCTCGATATACCTCAGTAAAGTTTGCCAGGGAGTTGTGTTGTGTCACAATTCAGTCATACTGGCTAGCGTACCATGCCAGCACAGCTAACCGGCCCCTTACCTGCTCTGTGGACATCCCTTTAGGATATTTGCGTCACAGTCCCTCACTTGTGACTGTCAGTAATAGCATATTTCCCACTTCAGCAGGCATAGCTGTGCTGAAAAATATTCAGATCCTGCGGTGACAAACCCGTAGAAGTACCCAAGATTGCTTCTGTATGTACCATAGCAGCCCTTTAAGCTGGGCTGGAGTCCAGATTTGCTGCTGGTTCCCACCCTCAAAGCCAGGTCACTCTCAAAGACAATATAGATAATAGCAAATATCATGTTTCTTCTAAGGTAATGACATGGGCAGGGTAGACTGAGTTCAGCGAAGTCCTGTTCTGCAAATTGGGTGTACCATGCCACTCTCCTAGTTTCTGTTCTCTCCATCTGGCCTTCTAGTTTCATCACAGGATGGGTGTCTTGCAGACAAGATGGCATAAGGAGCCTTCTTAAAAAGGCTCATGTTATCTTCTGCAAAGGATGTATAGAGAGCCTGAACTCAAACAATACTAAAGGGTAGTCTCAGAAGTCTGCTAATTCAATTAATATAAACATAAATACATAGGAAAGAAAACTTTTGTGGGAACTGATGCTAGCAAGAAGACATTTGAAGATATAGTAATAAAAAATAAAAAATGGGCCTTGAAGAGACTCTGATTAGCAAATCCGTTCCTCTGCCTCAAAGCAGGATTAACAACACCTGAAAAATACTAGGTTATGTTTTCCATTCTGGAGATTAGATGGGGAAACATGCTTAGATCAAAGTTATTTGGACCCTTTTTAAACTGGGAGCTAAGGAAGCAGGTCAGAGCAGTGAATTTCTATGCAAGATTCATTGGTCTGTGCAAGGATAATTCTTTTCAAGGGCTGGAACTAAGATATTTAAAGGGCACATCAAGTATTCATGACTTGTTCCGTAAGCCATAGCATCCTACTGGAAATTCACCTTGATGTGATCTGGTGGATAAAGATGTCTTTGCCTTTGGAAGTAAAAAGATGCATAAGTGGCATTTTTAAATTACAGGATTCTCTCTCTTGCCGTTGCCTATATCCATCACAACATTTTCCCAACCTGAGCTTTTTTTCTTGCAAAGAAGTTGTGCCTCTTGTGGGCAGTTGATTTTTTGCCATGGGTTATTTTTCTTCTTCATGGAAAAAACGGGTAAATATCTTTAATGCCCAAATCATCATTCTGCTCTCTACTGGACTACTGACGTTTTTGCGCGAAAACAGTGTCAACCCCTTTCCTCTTCCCCATAGAGCAAAAAGCCCATTCTACGTATTATCTGTAATTCAAGCAGAGTTGAGAGTATTATTTCTTTCTCCATGGACATCCCAAAACTAAAATGGAACCTGGTTCATTAGGGATTTCACTGTCCCTGCTGTGTACAAGCATTTGGAGAAAAAAATTCAAATCCTTTGCTTGGACTTTTCAAAGGTTTTTTCAGCTCCAGACAGTTATTCATGGAAAGGCTCCCTGCCTTAATGACAAGACTCTCACACCTGTGGACAAGTCCATTGATAGTTTATTTAGAAGGTCTTGGATGTTCTTCTGTAAATGCTGGGTGCATTGAAGTCATCACCTTTGCAGTGCTAACTTGGACTGAATTGCTTGCTTAACTCCTATTTTTTCCAAGGCCACATCCTAAAACCCTAGGGGAAAAAGCCTACTTCTCCAGCCAGGAGTCACTCCTCTCGGGGGCTGTCTGCGTGCCACTATGGTTCTTAAAGGCTGAGCACATCTCTCCAGCTCAGCGTCCCTCCTGTGTGTTCGCCTGTGGGAGAGGTGGGGTGACTTATTCCCCACGAAGCCTAGGATGAAGCATACAGAACCCTACCTTCTCCTTGAGCAGTAGCACAGATAGTGTTAGAGCTGGAGGCCTGCCAATTTGCATCGTGTGCCAGCAAACCTCAGCTAATGTGTGATCACCTGGGGACCGTTACCAGCCCTTGAGTGTCTGCTCTATTCTGCGCTGCTTCTGACAGCCAGCCAGACCTCCGTGTGTCAATCACGGTTACGGGTAATGGATCACGCGTTCTGCAAGATGTCTGAGAGGGGCTTGAGTGGATTTTTATTTTTCCCCCAAAGCAGGGACTCTGATATCCGAATTTCATGTGTCAGGTGTAACTTTACACCTCTGAATGGAGAGTTTTACTTATTGTTGTGTATTCAGTAGGCTACCTCTTGGATGTTTCCAGGATCAAAGAGGCCAGCCCTGCTGGAGGCTAAATACTAGGATTCTGCTCCTGATACAGAGAATTCTTGTGATGTTTTGACATTCTGTAATGCTTTTGTTCATCTGTATAATGTTGAGGCAACAGCTCTGCATTGCAGACTAATTCTAGTCAAAAGAGACTCACGTTAAGAAAGGCAGCTGACACTAATCTTATAAAAACTACTTGAAAACTGACATGAGTTTCTGCAAGAGATTCACATCTTTGCCTACTGTTTGCATAATAAATATAATTCATTTCTAATAGCAATCTTAACTAACTATCCAAAATGTTGTCTTTTTGGAATTCGCGTATAGGTTCTGCTGCTTCAGAGTCAATAGCTAGATTCTGACAAGGAACACAGTATTCAACATTTTAATTACTTCTCAACAGTACATTTCTCTGATGGCAATTCTGCAAAAGCCCTTTTGTGGGAACTCCTGTAAAGAGGATTAACTATTCACAAATGGTAGAAATAAAATACCACGGTTAAATATACTGCTTATACCTATAGATATAAAAAGTAAAATCTCTCTATCTGCTCTTTTGCAAACATCTGAGTACCTGTCTTAAGGTCAGACCAAAAGGCGAGCTAGCCCAGGTGTCAAAAGCAAAAGCCTGTAGAAGAGGAGAACAGGGCAAGTAAATGTGATGTGCAAGTAAATGCCTTGAGTAACACTTCACCCTCCAGTTATTTGTGGCTAAGGGACTTTCTCTAAGTGGTGATATTTAGCAACCCTTAATGCATTTCTCTTCCATTCTCTTCTTCTAAGCCCATCTGATCTGCTGACAAGGATTTCCACAGCATGTTATGTGATCTTGTTTCATCTTGCTTTTATCTTGACATCTCCTTGTTTTCTGTGGTGTTCCCTAGTCCTTGTATTGGAGGGGACAGTGAACAGCCGATTCCTGGGCACTTGCTCTTTGCCAGTCCTAACCTTGAAGATCTCTGTTATATTCCCATCTCCATCATCTCTTTTTACAGACAGAGGAGTCCCAGTTTTCTTATCCATCCTTTTGAACTGGCTTTTGAACCGACTGCTAGCCTTTGAAAAGGCTAGAACATTTTCTAATTATTTTCCATCCTTTTTGAGAGGGGGGGACTAGAACTGCATATGCCATTCAAAATCTGGGTGACCTGTGGATTTATAGAGCGACATCTATATAGTGGCTACTTGTGAAAAGGAGTTAAACAAAAAGAATCCATTTTCAAAACACGGATAAACTTTATATCATCCTAAATATAATAGGGCAGTGAGACAAGATTAATACTGGTGAAATAAATTCTGTCTTTCCTAACAAAAGATGAAAAAGAGTTTACTGTAGAATTTAGCTATTTTGGGAACAAGGCAATGGGCCACTATGAAATCATTGTTGCTGAAGGTTTTAATGTTGCCTCTCACTTGAAGCTTCGTTTCAGCAAGCAGATTATTTCTGCAGTATATATGAAAGCACTTTCTTTCTGTGTGCACTAAACCCCTTTTAGATATATAAATGTGTTCAAGTCAACTGAGCACAACAAAATACCAACAGAAAAATAAATGAAAATTGCTAATCTATGTTCTACCATAAAAATCTGTTAGCACTTTTCTCATCATTTGTGGAGAGGAAGTGTTCCTGGCCTGTGCTCTGTATGTCTGGACAGTGAGAGCCATGTTATGAATGTAATCTTCTGCTTCACAAATTGAGAAAAGAGTTTCCTTGATTTACGAATTTTTTTGATGTGTTGTGCTACCTCTCTTAGAGGTTGCAGTTGATGTCCGTGTTGTGTACATGGCCTTAGAGGAGTAATTGTTTGACATAACTTTTGAACAAAAGACTGGTGGAACTGAGACACAGCAGTGACCTGTCTATCCTATAAAGTTAGTGGTCTTTCTCTAACTTACTCTTGACACTTTCATCCCACCAGTGTGCACAAACCATGATTAAGATAGTATCCACCCTGCGGCATTTCTGTCTGAGCAGGAAGGCTAAAACTATGTGATACAGATACAAAATCCTGCCTGTTGCGGCAGTTATTCCAGCAGCCTGTGGGCATAGATGTTACAGGCTTTCAACAACATGATCCCTCTTGTATTTTGTGAAATTTACTGAGCTGTCATGGTAATATCAGTGTGGCAGGAAGAAATGCACAAAGAAGAAGAGGGATGATAAAAATCCACGAGAAGAATCTGTCTTAAGGAAATATTTCAGAACAGGTGTCTTGAGAATTTCAGGCTTTATAAAGTTTTGTAAGTTTGGAGGTTTCTTTATTTGTTTTTAATCCTACTCCAGGAGCAAAATTCCTGAGGTGGTATTTTGTTGTGGGATTCCTGCTTTACTTACTATCTGTATGGTGGTGAGCAGTAAGCTACAGTTTTGACTTTTCAGAGGAGGGAAGGAGAACCAGAAGCTGTACACCACCTTGGTCTGGTTTCCCATGCCAGCGCTGGCTACACCATGTGCTAATTCTCCCCAACTTGACGGTAGAAACCCACGTAACTATAAGCATGTTTCTTCTCCACAAGAACATGTTCGCTCAACTGCTTTATCTATTCCCAGTAATGGTGATAGTTGACAGAGGTGCTGTTGTGATGAAAAATATGAGATGTAATTTTATGAAGAGGTACTTGGTCTGAGATGAGAAAATGGTCAGAATTTTGTACATATTTTGTATATATACCCCTTTTTTGGCCCTCAGATCTCAAAATCCTGCTTCTTTTTGAGATGGGGCTTGTTGTAGAAGGTACAGGCTGTAATACAGCTGTGATAGGATCCCACCTAAGCCCAGCTTAGCTGGCATCACACATAAGGGGCAATATAGTGAACTGCCATTGCACATACACTTCTTTTTACATAAATACACAGTTATCAAGTGAACGTATTTAAATTGAGCTATAAACCCTTTCTGTTTTGGTGCTTAAGAACATTTCCGAAACTAGCTTCGGTGAAGGATCCCGCCCCCCATTTCTCAATGATGCTTAGTATTTTTTTTTAAAGTAGTCCGGGAAAGAGTTAGTGCTTATGGCATGATTGATCGCATCACATCCAATTTCATAGGGGACTTAATGTCACTGGCACAAAAAGACACTCAGAAATACAAATGGGTCTTTTTTCAGTATTTTGAGGGAGGCTATGAAAATGGAACTCTGTTTCTATCTGGTCTGCTAATACATTTTTTACAACAACAAAGGTTTCTTGTGTCTTGACTCAGGTATGCGTCGTTGTTACTGAATTGCATGTATAATTTGTAAGCATACTTTACAAGCATCCCTGGCTATGATCCGAAATAGTTCTATGTTGAAGGGGACCTATGTAAACAAAAATATAGAGAGTATGCTTATGTGCATAAGGGGTAGGAATCAAATTAGAAGAATGAGCTGAATAGCAAAATGAGACTGAGAAAGGTGAACGTGCTTCAGTACTTCTAAGGTCTTATTTATTGGTAGGGGCTTTAAATATCTCATGGAACAGTCACTGCAAACAGTATGGATGAATAATTCTCGTGGGAGGATGAAGTAGGTGACATCTTGGATGGGATAGTAGAAGCATGGTGAAAAAAATGAGTTAAAATTAAGAAGACTAGCAAGCATGCTAGCAGCTCCAAGTAATTGTCTTTACTGGTGCATCATGAGAGTAATGGAGTGAATTCACACTGCCCTATGCTGTGGTGCCCTGGGAATACGGAGGAGGGCTTGGTGGGGTGAATCTCAGAATGTGGAAAGCAGTTTACAGTGTTTAATAGCTTTAAGCCTTCCTAAAGCAGACAATTTGGACCTTCAACCCACATTAATTTTAAGAACACGGATTCATATTACCTTGATGCATTTAAATTAGTAGACTTGAGAACATTTTTTTATTTTTTTTCTGTGAAGTTTCTTTATCCTGTCATTTTTATAGCATTCCACATGCTGGTATGCCAGTAAAGTCATAAGTCAGCCGGACTTCTTCACAGGGATTCCTGTCCAGTTCATAGATTATGTGCCAGCGCTAAAGTATTATTTTTGAAATCATGCTTAGCTCCTTTTTTTTTCTTAGAAATGTATTTTAACAGCTTCTCCTCAGTGTGTCTAGCTCTACAAGAAACAAGGTAAGACTGGTATAAAATCAATAGAAAAGCGCCTTAATACATTATTCCTCCTATTATGTCCAAATTCAAATACTGCTTGTAGGAACTACAGGAAGAATACTGAGTAAGCATATTTCTCCTCTTCTCCTTCACTGACCTGTGTGTGCAGTATTTGCTTTCTCGAGAAAACAGATTGTTGATATTCCTGGTGTGTCTCTGCATCTAGCAAAACAATGTATTGGCAACCATATTGTATTTCTGTGACTTGAACAGTACTGAAACGATCATCTGCTTTCATAGAGTAAGTCTTGACTGAGGCAGGCAGACTTTATTTGTAGGCTTCTGCAGAAATGATGTGATTTTTCTGTGAATTCAGCTTCAAATACTTGGTTTTCATCCAGTATGTAACAATAGAATTAAAGCACTGCCTTGACTCACCAATTTGAAACCATCTTCCCCTTCGATTTCATCAGGTTCTGCATTTGCATAATAATATAATGCCTTATGAATGCATTAGTTTAGACATACTTATTTCGGTGGTAAGCTTCTGAGTTTTAGTTTATCTTTTCCCTTTCACAAATTTATAATGATAAAACAAATCAAAACCTTCTCTAACAATTTACATATAAACCCAGAAATCTTTGCTAATACTGGGTTTGTGCAGTTTTAGGTAAAGGCACTGGAGGCTGAAAAGAGAGGCTCAGTTTCAGCGCCTGAACAGGTAGCAGTATCAGCGCAAATGTGTTCTTAAAAAGAGATTGTATTCTTTCCTTGGTGGTGATTAATTTATGAGTAGTAGATGACTGATCCACACGTGGTATTCTGACCACCTGTCCTAAGATAAGCAGAGGTCATCCCGTCTGTTACACTATATAACTTGATACAAAGAAAAGGAAGAGTAGAGCAGGTGGCATGCAGAAATTTATAAGAAAATGTAGTAAGCCTCTTCTGTCTGGAACAATGCTATTTGTTTGTTCCATTGAGTCTCAGTGACTCAATGGTGAGGGGCATCTACCACCTCTGTGGGCAACCTGTTCCAGTGTTTCCAGTGGAACAGGCAAGGCAGAGGGAGAAAAGGGAAAGAGGGCAGGATGGAAAGACTGGTTCTGCCTGGCAAGGAGGAGTAAGACCAGACAAGGAGTTTACCCGCTTGCAGCTTTAGGGGAATAGAACACAGGTTCTGTGATGCCTAGAGTGAGTGCTTCTTGAGAGCTGGGATTGGTGATACCTGAGACTTGCCAGTCCTCTGTTGCCAGCAAGTGTCCATGAAATACATTGGCAAAATCTCAGCCACCCTAGCTGCAGATGTGCATAGAAGAATACATCTTTTCTCTTCTTAAATCCCCTCCTTTTGCTATATGTTTGCCAACTTCAGCATGAAAGGAGATAACATTCTTGCACTCTACCCAACTTTGACTAATAGCAGAGTCCCAGCCCGTGCTAAGGATCCATCAGGGTGGGAGAGAGCAAGAGGGTTCCTAGGGAAGAAATGAATTTACGATTTTGCAACTCAAGACTCTGTTGCAGTGCCTGTGCATGAGAGCATCCAGCTGTGGTTGTTCAGACATTACTGTGCCATTTCTTATAGTGTGAGTTTTTGTCTTTGCAATACTAACAGTCTTTTAATTCAGCTTCTGTGTGGTCTGTCTGCAGATAAACATTTGTGCATACATATGCTGTGGTGTACGTACATGTACACATAAATGTATCTGTTTCTGTAACTGCGCTTAGACTAAAGGCTATGTTAGACTGCAGCTAGGATTAAGACTATTCAAAGTTAAAAGATCAGAAATTTTTATTTTTGCATGTTGCTTTACTCCCCAGAGGGTTTACAAGCCCAGTATGCTAGAGTTAGCTCTAAGGTATGTTGAAGTGCATGCTTCAGGCATGCAGCAATCTTAATAAAACCATACTAGTAATTCCAATATTACTAGAATGTCTGTCTCTTTAGTTGTCCTTGCCCACCCAACCCATCACACTATTCAAAAATGAGTAGTAACTTTGCAGGTCAAGTCAAGGCTGCTTTGGAAAGGGTAGAGCACCACCAAATTTTTTTTTTAAATTGTTGTACCCAGCATGTGGTGAAGAGTGTCATCATCTTTGGAGCAAAGGGGGCTGAAGGCAAGCGGGTGGAATATAGTGAAGTAGAGGAAGTGATCATCAGGGATCAGCAGCAGGGCTGTACAGGCTTGAGGGTGGAGCATGAAAGGGTTAGAAGAAGGGAAACCACTGAAGAGATCCAAAGGAAGAGTGTTGCACCCAGGAATGTTTTCAAAGAGAACAGATATAATGTCAAAAATATCAGAGGTGCAGGTGGGGTTTCAACTCTGAAGAGGGGGGAGTTTCAGGAAGGGCTCACTAGGTGGCTAGGACTTAAAAAATGGAGAAACAGTTACACCGTCACCTGGTCTAGCTCAATAGTGCCTTTTTGAATCAGTGGTTGCAGTCATTTACATAAATTCAATAATTGAATCACCCATAATGCTGAATTAAAGGGACTGTTGTAAAGCCCAAGAAAAATGGGGTATAGTGGAAGACATCCAGATCTGTTCAAATAATAAGCTTACTCATTTTGTGAGAAATGAACTCCAAAACCTCAAGCATTCATAGCTGTTGAATTTTACAGGAGAGCTTTTATTGCCATCTACTGGTCTAAATAAGCAGTTTGCTCGGCTACAACATCGTTTCTAAGAACCATTTGGAAAATGTTTGCTTACTGAGAAAATATTTTGAAGAGATTGTTTCAGAATATTTCTTAGGCAAGCTTATCTTTGGCATGATATCAGACGGGTCTGTTTGTAGTTAAGTATGCTGGCATGCCAAGCTTTATGAAAGGGGGTTCATTTAAACATCTGGAACCTGACGCACCTAGAGATGGACTCCAACACATGCTTCACTTTGCAGGAAATCAGCTCTAGGAACACACAGAGGGTTTTGTACGTGTGCTGTGCAGTGGGTATGTGTGCATGCGCTTTGAAAACTGGAGTTGCCCGCATTTCTTTCTACTTTCAACTTCCAAACTACATAAAATTGAGCAGGACTTGAAAAAAACCCTTTCTCTTAAGTTGTTCTTCAGAATTTTAATTACTCCAAAGCCCCACAAAATCAGCAGGAGAGCTTGAAACTTCTGGGCTTGATTAAATTAAGTTTGAATCAAATCATTGACAAGGTGAGATTAGCTTTTTCTATAAATACGGTTATGAAAATTAAAGGTCCAGTTCTGTGTCTTTCTCAGGCAAGACATCCATTGAATCCATAATCCCTTAATGAGATCTCTAGGATAAGTATCTAATTTCTTTAAACTCCAAAGTCTTTTATATGTTTTTCTGTCTATTCAGTATGAAATTCCTAAGAGATAGATTTTCAGTTCTTTTCTGGAGGCATCCATGCTGGCTGAAAAGTCATTGCCAGGCTGCCGTATAACTTAGATCTGCAGAATGTTTATCTTTCATCAGATGAACTAGATGTTTGTACAAGCAATCCCAGACTCCTGCAGATTTGGGGAGCTGGAAACAAGGAGGATCAATAGTGACATTATTCAAATTATTTAAACTCACTTCACTCCTTTTGAGTGAAAGAAATGGAAAGGTGACCTGGCAGCGGTAACCATTTCAGTCAGTGCACAGGTGTCTATGGCCTTGTAACCACAAGTAAACAAAAAGCTTCTCACATAATGATTAAATCGCTGGAAAAAGATGTAGCAGCAACAAAAAGGTATTTATTTAACTAGATTTGCTGATTTAGAGTTTTAAACTGTGTGTCATACACTGAAGATGAGAGAGTCGGGGGGGTTTATTTTTCTTTTCCCTGCAGCTCTCGTGTTCATTCCTGAGACTACCATATCCTGACCATACTCCTAGTGGCCATTGTTTGCAGATCTTAACCAAAGCTTTTGTACCCATTGTCACTCATCGTTCCTGTTTTTTGTCTTTGTTCTTCTCTCACAGCTACAAGCCCCCAGTGTGAAGGGCTTTGATTTTGCTAAGCAGCATCTGGGTCAGCACAATAAAGATGATGTCCTCATTATCCATGAGCCAGCTCCTTTACCAGGACCTATTAAGGATACCACCCCATCTGAAAACGGAGATGTGCCCAGCCCCAAATCCAAGACTTCCTCAAAGCCTTCAAAGACTGTTCGACACAGAGGGAGGTCAGTTCACAAAAGAAAATCAAATTGTAGTAGATGACAGTGTATTAATGGCCATCGATTACTGTATTTTTAGGGCAATTTCAGTGGAAAGAACTGTTCCAGAGCTCTGGGAATTCGGTTTTCTAGTGGGCCATGAGTTATGCCTCGCTACTTGTTATTACAAGATTGTGAGAATTTAGTGACCATTTTTCTCTTAAAGGCAACGTGCCCCGTTAAGAGTACTTAAGACGTGACTAGGGTGGCTGGAGTCAAGTCATTGCTTGTTCAGTGGAAACACCAAGTGTGTGTTTTCTGGTGCATTCTCCTTGTAGTGCTCTCTAGCTACTAAGGCAACAGGTGGTTAAAACAAATGAAAACCATTGACAAATAGCAGTGTGTTTCAATAATATTAATAGTGATGAATACATGTATGGTAAGTTGGAATTTCCAGAAATAAGCAGTATCTCCAAAGTTCAGGGAAGAAGTATGGGTGTTTTTATTTGCGGTTATCTGTTTGCCCTCATAGCAAACCAGCTTTGATCAGGCAAGGGAGTGATAATTTACAGCTGTGCCACTGCAGAAGCGGCTGTGAACCTTCAGCAGTAATTTCCTGACCTTTTCCAATAATCAAATGATGTGAATGCGTCTTGCTGGAAAGAATTATGTTTGTAGGGTAGGCACTGTAACAGCGCTATGCAGTAAAGAAGGCTGTGTGCATTTAAAACAAAAAAGGGGGTAAGTGGGAAGGTAATAGGTGGGAATAAAAATGGAGCCCTGAGGAGAGGAGTGCTATGATGAGTCGCAAACAGCTTCTCACTGTAGAGCTCCTCTGTGCTCCACTTGCCAGTAATTCTTCCTCTCCCTCTCTCTCTTATTTTTGCACTCCTTTGTGTCCAGTTCTGCATCCCCTGTGCTTTTACCTATGTGCTGTTGCATGGTGGGAGAAAAAAAAGAAAACAACCAAAAGCAGAGTTGAATGAGCTTAGAAAGAAACTAGCGGTGGTTCTTCCTGAGCTGCAGGTCTCCGTGACACAGCTTGCTGCTCTGCTCAACCTTCTGTGCTTCCTCTAAAGCCTCAGTTGTCCTAAGATCCTTGCTTCATCTTCCCCACGTGGGCTTCGTGCAGCTCAGGTTCCACCTGCCCGGATGCAGAGCCTGTCTTCCTAACCGCCTACAGGCCTTGCAAGTAGTAGACTCTCAGTGGTACAGTGGAAGGTGGGCAAAATTGGAAAATAGCGGAAGGAAAAAAAAGCTAACTCTTTTAGGTGTAGCTTGAATAAAGTAAAACAAATTAATATAAATCAGAAGGACAAGTGTTTCTGCGTTCCTTTTAAAAAGTTCAAAATTGGCCTAAGAGAGAGATGGTACTTAGGGGGAGGGGAAGGTATCTATATTCACAGGCACATAAATATAAGAAATAAATTTAAACTTGAGGCTGTTACTGTATTTCATCTAGAATAATTCAGAAAATGAAGCAGGAAAAATTTTCAGAAGCCAAAATTTTAATGTTTCCCCTGAAGACAATAATGAATGATTGATCAAATTGGGAACAAAGATACTTCTTTTCTTTAATATCATCTAAATTCAAACACTTCAAAATGTTTTCAAAAGATAATTTCCCTCCTCTCCCTCATCCTCCCTTTAGGCTTAACTATGGAGATACTACCATGATCTCCCTTACATGCTGACATGCTGATGTCAGCTTGAGATTTAAAACATTTATTCCCTGAGGCAGAAGTTGAAATGTGTAATGATAGCATAGTGTGTTATGTTGCTTTTAGCTGTTTTCTGTTTTGTGAGGAAATACAGAACTTAGTTCATCACAATGTGGTTCAGGACTGTATGTTGCGTGCCAGGAAATACAGTGGTGATGTGAGTACACATTCTGTATCTGTAAAAAAACAAGAGCAAACAAGAAAACCAGCCAGGTTCAGAATGCACAGCGTCTCTAGGCTCCAGCTGAGAGTTGGACCTGTTGTTTTGGCTTGAGAGGATGCAACTGCGTATTACACTTTCAAAGAATGGCTGATGTGGACTCAACACTATTTATGTTCCTATAATTTACTTAATGATAATTTAGATAGACTGAGAAAAGAGTATGAAGGGAAACAAAGCACAGTGAGGTGAAACAGAAAGTCAGCAGCACATCTGGAAATAGAACTTCAGCCTTACACGCTGCTGAACCAAGGCAAAGGTGATGGAGACGATGGCTCTGCCCACCCTCTCCACCTTTGAAAAGATGCAATGGTTCAGATCTGTAAGGTCACTGAGAACCATTTCTCCTTTTTTCCCTGCTATTTTTTTTATTATTATTGGGATGTGACTTATTTGTATTACGGTCCTGCACAAAGAATGAAACACAAAGTGCAATTACCAGTGCATTGTTCAGGGAGGAGAATAAAGGGGGTTGAATTTGGAGCATTGCCTGCTGCAAGCAGTAAGTTTAACTTTCAGTGAACTTGTCTGGCTGGGTGTAGTTATCTTAGTCTTGTGCGCTCTAGGCAGGTTGATACTTAGCCAAGAGCCTCAGTAGCTAGTTCAGATACCCATCTAGCCCAAGCGAATCTTGCGCTTAACAAGGTTAGTGCACAGACAAGTGCACGCTTTCAGTGCTTAACTCCCTGCAGGAATAGAATATGAATGTTCACAAGATAAAATGGTCACTAGAGACACTACCACAAAAGCTAATCCCACGTGAAAAGACAGTGCTTTGTGTCAGCTGGGCAGTGATATATGTCCTATATTTTTGCTATTTATATACTATCTGAATAATTTAACATTTATTTTATATATATATTTATTTATATATATTTATTTTCTGTTTTATTAGTTATGTTTTATAATTTTACTGTTGGGGAAAATCACAGTATTTCTTTATATTTTTCTGTAATCACTCGCTAAAATTATGAGCACTTAAATTGTAATTTGTATGTAACAAAAGTTTTTAAGAATCTCATGACTGAATAGGATAAGTACATAAATGTAGCATTTCTGAATTGCCCTATGTTTAACTAGACAGGAAAATATTCACATGAACGTGTAGTGTTATCAAGAGAACAACAAGTTAGCAAGTCTGAATATTAGACTAATTACCTCAATAGGTGTCTTGTTTCGAATATAATTCTATTGTGTCTGAAGAGTAAACTGCTACTTCTGAATGCGGAGTGTTTTCTTGGTGTATTTTAAAGGAAAGGTTAGTTAATAATTTTGTCATGTGAATTCTGTTGCAGTCAGTTTTCACACAAAACAACATCGTGGCAATGGATATCTAACCATGAAAATTTATTTTAAATTTAATGTTTTCCTCTGTGTAAACAGAGGAAAACATTAGCAGTCTTCAGAAGATACTTTAGCACAGGATTCTTTGAGTGTGAGAACTGTGCCCCTTTGCAAACTTACGTTACGCTTTTATTTGTTTGTTTTTTAATGTTTGTGGCAGAATTTCACCATCAGATGCTGAGTCCACAGCAAGTGAGCAATCCAGCGGGAGAGAGACAGGAGAGGAAACTGCAAGACCATCAACTGTTGCAAATGAGGGCAAATCACGCAGAGCAGTGAAGAAGGGTTTGTTACTTTTCTTCTGTACGCTAGCAGTGCTTTACTCAGGTTGAAGAGTTACTCCAGTGCTGTAACTTGTCTAAACTCATCTTTGGCTGTTAATTTTTCTAGCTTGTGTCACAGAAGATTTTCTTCCTCTCTTTTTTGGTTTAGTTTCTTTTGTTGAAACTAAGATCTACACATTCCTTTCATTCCAGTAAGCTTTTGAAACTAATGGCTTAGCAGGAATCATGGAATCACAGAATCTTCAGAGTTGGAAGGGACCTCTAGAGATGATCTAGTCCAACTCCCCTGCCAAAGCAGGGTTGCCCACAGCACATTACTCAGGGCTGCATCCAGGCGGGTCTTGAAAATCNTTTAGGCTTAACTATGGAGATACTACCATGATCTCCCTTACATGCTGACATGCTGATGTCAGCTTGAGATTTAAAACATTTATTCCCTGAGGCAGAAGTTGAAATGTGTAATGATAGCATAGTGTGTTATGTTGCTTTTAGCTGTTTTCTGTTTTGTGAGGAAATACAGAACTTAGTTCATCACAATGTGGTTCAGGACTGTATGTTGCGTGCCAGGAAATACAGTGGTGATGTGAGTACACATTCTGTATCTGTAAAAAAACAAGAGCAAACAAGAAAACCAGCCAGGTTCAGAATGCACAGCGTCTCTAGGCTCCAGCTGAGAGTTGGACCTGTTGTTTTGGCTTGAGAGGATGCAACTGCGTATTACACTTTCAAAGAATGGCTGATGTGGACTCAACACTATTTATGTTCCTATAATTTACTTAATGATAATTTAGATAGACTGAGAAAAGAGTATGAAGGGAAACAAAGCACAGTGAGGTGAAACAGAAAGTCAGCAGCACATCTGGAAATAGAACTTCAGCCTTACACGCTGCTGAACCAAGGCAAAGGTGATGGAGACGATGGCTCTGCCCACCCTCTCCACCTTTGAAAAGATGCAATGGTTCAGATCTGTAAGGTCACTGAGAACCATTTCTCCTTTTTTCCCTGCTATTTTTTTTATTATTATTGGGATGTGACTTATTTGTATTACGGTCCTGCACAAAGAATGAAACACAAAGTGCAATTACCAGTGCATTGTTCAGGGAGGAGAATAAAGGGGGTTGAATTTGGAGCATTGCCTGCTGCAAGCAGTAAGTTTAACTTTCAGTGAACTTGTCTGGCTGGGTGTAGTTATCTTAGTCTTGTGCGCTCTAGGCAGGTTGATACTTAGCCAAGAGCCTCAGTAGCTAGTTCAGATACCCATCTAGCCCAAGCGAATCTTGCGCTTAACAAGGTTAGTGCACAGACAAGTGCACGCTTTCAGTGCTTAACTCCCTGCAGGAATAGAATATGAATGTTCACAAGATAAAATGGTCACTAGAGACACTACCACAAAAGCTAATCCCACGTGAAAAGACAGTGCTTTGTGTCAGCTGGGCAGTGATATATGTCCTATATTTTTGCTATTTATATACTATCTGAATAATTTAACATTTATTTTATATATATATTTATTTATATATAGCAGTCTTCAGAAGATACTTTAGCACAGGATTCTTTGAGTGTGAGAACTGTGCCCCTTTGCAAACTTACGTTACGCTTTTATTTGTTTGTTTTTTAATGTTTGTGGCAGAATTTCACCATCAGATGCTGAGTCCACAGCAAGTGAGCAATCCAGCGGGAGAGAGACAGGAGAGGAAACTGCAAGACCATCAGCTGTTGCAAATGAGGGCAAATCACGCAGAGCAGTGAAGAAGGGTTTGTTACTTTTCTTCTGTACGCTAGCAGTGCTTTACTCAGGTTGAAGAGTTACTCCAGTGCTGTAACTTGTCTAAACTCATCTTTGGCTGTTAATTTTTCTAGCTTGTGTCACAGAAGATTTTCTTCCTCTCTTTTTTGGTTTAGTTTCTTTTGTTGAAACTAAGATCTACACATTCCTTTCATTCCAGTAAGCTTTTGAAACTAATGGCTTAGCAGGAATCATGGAATCACAGAATCTTCAGAGTTGGAAGGGACCTCTAGAGATGATCTAGTCCAACTCCCCTGCCAAAGCAGGGTTGCCCACAGCACATTACTCAGGGCTGCATCCAGGCGGGTCTTGAAAATCTCCAGAGAAGGGGACTCCACCCCCTCCCTGGGCAGCCTGTTCCAGTGCTCTGTCACCCTCACTGTAAAGAAATTTTTCCATGTATATGAACAGAACTTCCTATGTTCCAACTTGTGCCCATTGCCTCTAGTCCTGTCACTGGGAACCATTGAGAAGAGCCTGGCTCCATCATCCTTCAACCCACCGTTTAGATATTTGTAAACATTAATAAGGTCTCCCCTCAGCCTTCTCTTCTCCAGGCTAAAGAGTCCCAGCTCT
>VXBO01011421.1:0-26941 GCA_013400135.1 Rhinoptilus africanus
GAAAAGGAAAATAGCAGTAATAAAAATAACACAAGTTATGAAAATAACACAATAAAAATGACACAAGTCACTCTCACCACCAGGTGAACTGATGAACCTGGTGATACTGTAAAAGCAGCAAATAAAACTCTCTTAAGACTTGATTTGAAAATCTTAGAAAGCAGGCATTCTTTACTGGCAAAGCTACAGCATTGGAGACACACGGGGATCATTCCTCAAAAATGTGTCTATCTGTCAACACAGAGCAGACATATTTATGGTCATAATATTGACATATTCACTACATTTCTCAAAAAATCATACATATCTTAATTAGTTCCCAGAAGTCATTTACATATTCTCTTCCCAGTCGCGCATGCTTAATGAATTGAGGCAATAGTTTCTGGTGGTCCCTGGTGGTTGTTTTGGCACTTTCAACCATATCTGCTGCTTAACCTTGGACCAGCTCTTCAGGTTGTTTTTCCTTTAAAGGAGTTGTTTGCTGATGTTCAAATTTCAATTGAGCAGGGTTCCATTCCTCATCTTAACTTCCTTCTTATCTTCAAGGTTGGTTTATCTCATGTTTATCTTGCTCAACCGCATGTTGCCAGACTTTTGTCTCTCCTTTGTCTTCTCAGACTTCCTTTGCTTGTGTCTACTGATACTTATGCAAGCAGAACATACAATACAAAGTTCACCACATCTTAACTTCTAAACTTACGTACTTTATTCTAAAGCCTTTAAAACTTACTATGTTATACAAACTCTAGTATGTTGGTATCACTGGCACCTTCCCGATCAGTGATTGCGAGTACTTGCCCCTCTGTCTAACTCCATTTATATACTGAGCGTGATGTCTACGGTACAGAATATTTCATTGGCTATTCTATCATTCTGTTTATGCTCCTTCTTAGCATCTATGGGAAGCTGAAAAATGTCCTTGAAAAGTATAAGCATCACCTGGCAACAACTAAAACAATATGCATTTTTGACATTCTTTTCGTACCAACTCCTGAAAAACAGCAACCACTAGAAAGAAAAATATCCCGGCTGAAACCAGGACACCATCTTATTTTCTTCCCCTGTCCTGTTGAGGAGGGGGAGTCAGAGAGCGGCTGGGTGCACATCTGGCAGACAGCCAAGGTCAACCTGTCACAGGACAATTACACAAAGGATAGCAAAAATGGTTACAAAAGACGATATGTCTTTTCTAAGCCCCATTCTGGCACACAGTAGAAGGCAGTAAAATGAAAGATTTGCTTTGTTTTGGCAATTCAATATTGTAGGACAGTCTCCGTTCCAAAAGTCAAATGTAAAACAAAACAATGGTGAACTGTTCTAAACTGGTTCTGTGGTAGGTGCCTGGCTACAGGAGACTTGAAGCTTACTAAAAGGCTCTGTTATTTCTCAAGTGATGGGAGTACAGCCAAGACGAAGATTCTTTCCCCAGATTGTTTATCTGTAAAATTATATCAAAATATAGGTAGCTAATTTTGTCTGTAACATTTCTGTATTGATAGACTCCAGAGTTTAGAGTTGTGTTCAAATAATTGTAACCCTCTTTTTAATGTGCAGAAATGTTAGGTTTTATTTGCTCAATGATATGTTTGCATGGGCTACAGATTGTACTTGCCTGTAGGCCTTCATTCACTGCATTACCTGCAGGAGGCCTCATTTTAAAGTTACCTAAAAAGCTCCCATACTTGAGGAAAGGCTTTTACTTCGCAGTGTGTTTCCCATAGGCCACTCCATGTGGTGTGATCTTGCCTGCTGCTGCTAATGGGGCCGTAGATAGAAACATCTGACAGCAGAGGTTGTTTCTATTCACCAAGACTCTAATGGCTGCTCAGTCTCTTTTGTGGCCAGCAATAGATGGAGACAACGAATGATGTACTACGCAGGTGAGTTGCCAGATCTGATCAGAGCTGGCTGATCGCCTGGAGTCTCCTCTTCTTGACATTTTCATCTCTTCTGCATAAAGAATGGAAGATGGATGTTTTCCTAGGGAGACTTTTCCATGGCAGCTATATCTGGTAGCTCTCAGAGGGACATAACTGGCCTTCACAGCTGTCACCAGTTGAATAGAGATGATGTTTGTTATATCTTCTCCACATTAATAAGTCATCTTTACTGTGAAAAGTTTTGAATATTCTAATTTAGAGTAAGTGAAGGCATATTGACCAGAACTGATATCTATGTGTTAAGGCATTTGTTTTGATAAACTACAGAACGAGGGCCAGATGCCATCTGGCTTTAATCAGCATAGCCCTACTGGAAATTCACTGTCCCTAGATAGAGAACTGGCTGTGGTGAGAATACAAATACAGCATGATCAAAGGTGGAGATATGCCAAATTAAAGTGCATTTGTCTTGCATTTTGTACTGCTAGTTTGTCTGTTAGTGATGAGTAGAAAAGTCAGCAATTCTAAATACTTGGCCTCAGTGTTTCTTTTATTTGCGTTCTCTTTGCAGGGAGAGGAACAAGCATCTCAAAGATGAACGTGACATATTTTTACAGGTAAACAACTATTATTTTCAAACCAAGTGTTGGGCAAACACATACCAGAGCAGCCTCAAAAGAAGAAGCTCAGAAGGCTGTTTAGGAGACAGACTCTTGTGCTACTTAAATCTTGCCCCATTCTTAATTTGTATCATCTTTTTTCACACTTAAAATTAAGATTTTTAAATTTGCTGAACAATTTTGAGAGCTACATTGTTAGAATTATAAAATTGGAGCTATCTTGAGGGAGAGTAATATATTTTCTAAGAAGCTAAGGATGCAATCATGAGAGGATGATATAACCTAAAAATTTAACAATCTATTCAGTCAAGAGTAGCTAATATACTGAAATGCTTATACAACAGTACAATATCTGAGTACCTGAATCAGTACCTGAATACCTATCGGTACTGGGTAAGAGCAGATCACATTAACTTTTTATCCAGAAGCAGAGAATGGGGCCCTAAGAAGTTCCAGAAGTACCCTGGATTGAGGAGACTAAGGCCACTTAGTTAAATTTGTTTGTGTTCTAGTTCCTACAAGAAGCTTCTAGTATAAATTACTTTGTATCTATTGACTTCTTTTCATGACATTACGCTGTTTTATTGTGGTCCCCTTAGTTTACTAAGAAGGTGAATTCTTGCATTTATACTTCTAGGATTTTTTCTACACCTTTTCTTTCATATTCATTGCATTATTTAAGCATTAGGAATAAAGGCAGTTAACCATAATGAACAACAAAATTAAATTAGTAAGATGTATTTTGTATTTCTGCAGAAATGTAAAACAAGTTTTGCAAAACAAGCCAGCTGGAAGCAACGATCAGGGTCTGTCATTGGGAAATACATAGAGGGCAAGATGCTGCCTAATAGGTAAGAACTTTTTTTTTAGTGTTCTCTGTTTGAGTACGATGAGGCTTATAGAAAGAAGATGTGGAATGATTTCTTTCTGATACTTATAGACTTTTCAAAGCATGTATTTCTAAAATGTCTGTCACTATAAGATTACTGTGCATTTTAAGAAATTTGGAAATAAAGAGGCAAATTTTCACGTAAAGCAAGTGTATTGTCTGCAAAGGCAAGAGACTTCCCCGTTGTGGATGAGCATATGCTGGGAGGCACAAAAGCTTACCCATCACCCTATGTTGATGTGTACAATGTCCGTGGTAACTCCCTGAAGGGGTATACCTCCTCCCATCCCATTGTAGAGGACAGCAGTCCTAAAGTAAAGTATGGGATGTGGAACTAGTAAAACATGGAAAACTTAATTCTCAACTGTGTAGTAATAAGCTTGAAATCAACAGGAACAAGATGGTGATCTCAGTGAAACTCTAGCACGTTTCCTTTAAGACAAGAGGAGCTGTAAAGAAGACTAGGATTTCACTTTGAAATAGCAACTAAGACAATGTCCCTGCAGGCACAGAGTCATGAAGTGTAAGAAGGGAAAACTTTCAGAGACACAGTTTAGTGAGTTTGGTACTGAGAAGTGGAGCATAATTGGCACAAAAACAATTAAGGCAAAAAATCGTAGAAAAATTTAGGTGGGAAGGACCTCTGATTGTCTCTCGTCCAATCTCCTACTTAAACGTGGATAACTTCAAAGCTAGATAAGGTTGCTCAGGGCCTTGTTCAGTTGAGTTTGTGAACATCTGGATGGAGGTCCCACAGCCTCTTTGGGCACCTGTTCCGTTACTGCACCAGTCTCATGAAGAAATTTTGTTTCCTATATCAAGTCAGCGTTTCTTTATTGCAATGTGGATCTGTGGTCACTTCGGGCATTTGAGAAGACTCTGGATCTACTTTATCTACACTCTCTGTCTGTTGAAGCCCCACTTAGCCTTTTTTTCATCCACATTAAACAAAACCATATCCCTCCTACCTGCTAAAGAAAGAATTAGATTACACATAGAAAGGGTTGGGAGGCTGTTTTATTCTTCCAGAACAGAGTGGGGAAGGGAGTAGGAAATCACAGTAGAGAAACTTACTTTAGCTATTCCATTTTCATATCTAATCTTATGTTTTGTGTTCTGGTTCAGGTTTTCCCTGTAAGTTTTTAGCTTTCCCCATGATGTGATATATCAAGCATGCTATATATATACATACACATTGTATGATAAGCTGACTTTTCAGTAGATATTGGACTGAATCTACTATGCCCGCTGTGAGTAGTAATAAACATGGGAGATTAAATTCAGTTACACTAGAATAAGACAGTAGGAATAAAACCAGATCCAGTATATTTTTGTGATGTACTTACTTCCTTCTCTGTCTAGCCATTCATTTGAAGAAGATGATGTTTTCGGTAACTCAAAGAGAAGGAATTCTGCTGGGCTGAATGGAGTTCTCTCTGTAGAGCCTGATGCTGGAGCCACTGGGGGAATGTCTAAAACACCGCATCTCCAAAGAATAATATCAATTGAGGAAGATCACCTACCCCAGCTTCTTGACAGGCTGGTTGATAAGCAGCTGAACAGATGGACTGAAGACGCTGAGAATACTTCTCCTGACATAGAAATGGATAAGAAAAACACAGAACACTCACCATCATCTTCTAGAGAGCAGCCTGTAGGGAAGGAAACACTGTCAAATGTAAGGGGGCAGAAGGGACCTCACCTTGAATATTGTGTGCAGTTTTAGGCCCCACAATTTAAGAAGGATGTTAAGATCCTCGAATGCATCCAGAGGAGGGCGACAAAGCTGGTCGAAGGGCTGGAAGGCATGTCCTGTGAGAAGTAGCTAAGGGCACTGGGATGTCTAGTTTGGAGAAAAGGAGGCTGGAGAGTGACCTCATTGCTCTCTGCAGCTTCCTGAGGAGGGGAAGTGGAGAGGGAGGTGCTGATCACTTCTCCCTGGTATCCAGTGAAAGGATGCCTGGGAATGGTTCAAAGCTGTGTGAGGGGAGGTCCAGACTTGACATTAGGAAGCATTTCTCTACTGAGAGGGCGGTCAAACACCGGAACTGGCTGCCTAGAGAGACAGTCGAAGCACCATGCCTGTCCGTGTTTATGAGACATTTGGACAGTGCCCTTAATAACATGCCTTAAATTTTTGTCAGCCCTGGATTTGTCAGGCAGGTGGACTAGATGATCATTGTAGGTCCCTTCCAACTGGAACTATTCTGTTCTATTCTCTTGGGCCTTGGAAAATGTGAAATGGTGTTGAAGGGTAATTCTAACTCTTAGAATCTAAAATTATTTAGTTTTCTGTTTTTAAGTTAAAGCATGACAAATTAAGCCATTGCGTGAAGAGGGTAATGGAAATATACTGCAGGTAAATGTTGAAGGTACAAAAGAAGGGAAACTCAACCTAAAGCAGTGGCAACTGCAGACAATGCATGTACATATACTTATGGCTGAAAGACTGTTTAGGAAAAGTGAAGTTAAGCCTTATAATAGATGACACAAGAAGATCCACTGAAGTAGCAATTGTCTAAAAAAAGAAGCAACTCTTTTTTTGAAAAGTTGGAGTGGTTTTTTGTCAAAACATTAAATTTCTCATATTCTGATATTCTTGAGTCAGCTTTGGTAGCTATTACACTCTCTGAGAAATAATGAGAGCAAATATCTTTACTTTTTAATTATTTTTTAAGACTTAATTAGTAAATTGAAATTCAGATTTTGTTTTCAGCTCCAGCTTGTATGTCCACGTTAACAGTAAATTCACCATGCAATAATAATCCTTAAAACAATATGCTGGAAAGTACATTTCTTTGGAGTCTAAAGTCTCTCTTGCACTCCTATTGCTTTAGAGCTAGCTGTGCTTATTTTCTAATTTTAGTATCATTGTTAAGTATTATTCTTGAAGCACATATTAAAAAGATTAAAGTATAGGGAAAATAGGCATACTTGGTCGTAATTATATAGTTCTTTTAGAAGAAGCAAGCATATCTTAAAAATTATAGGATTATGCCATGGTTACATAATAAATTCTAAGTGGTACATTTTAATAAGTCTAGGGCACAGAGCAGAGCTTCATCCTCTGACATAATTTAACACAATGCATACTTTTTGCTTGCTATAAGACTTATTTTGTATCACATTTTTGAAGTATGGCATCATTGGACTTTAGGAGAGCAAAAGCCAGGTAGGTCATCAGGTTCAGCTAGAACAAGCCTGTTCTGCCTGCTCTCTTCCAGCAGTCATGCCCCTTGAAAGTAGGAATTCCCTACACAGCTGATCTTGTTTCCTCAGCTGATCTTCCCTCAGATCTTGTTTCCTATAATTTATTTTTTTTTCCCAAAAAAAAGTTGAGAGCAAGTAGGGAGGGGAGACAAGAAATCATAGCGTATCTCCTGCCTGGTTATGGAAAACATCTCATTTCAGTTTCCAAAGAAGCATCGTGAGGGTAAATAAGAAGTTCATTTCCAAAGGTCACTTATAACTGGGCATTCTGGGGTTTGGTTTTTTTTTTTCCTAAGAAATGTCAGTGCCTTAGCCCAGCCTTCAGTTTAAAAAACCTCAACACAAGAGAACACTCCTTTCTGATGAAGTGTACATGTGGTACTGAAATATGTGCACCGTCCTGCGTGTTCCTCTTGGCCTACTGACTAGCCCTACCAATGACTATTTTGTTGATGGTATTCCATTGCTTAGGCCAGTCTCCAGGCTGTATAAGTGTCTGACCACTGCCATTTTGTGTGAGTGGTGCTTCATCTCCTTCCATACAGCTGTAATCTGATGAATTTCTCATACAACTTTGCATTTCCTAAATTATAGCTCTTGGGATCACCACATTTTGACCATGAGATTTAGATATCAGAAGCGATATTGTCACATAAAGTGCTTGCACACTGATTCCCCCTCCTGACAGCATGCCTGGGCTAGGAGGAGTGGTAATCAATTAGTAAGTGTTTTCAGGGCAGCTCTGCATATAATCCTCAACTGGAGCTGAAAAAAACTTCAGAAAAAGATAACTCCCTGCGTGCTGCACCATGAGTTCTGAGGTGTGAGTCTCAGGCCCATATCTCAACTAGACTGTCTTCTGCAGCCAGTCCTTCTCTCCCCTCATGCTTTGCTGCTCAAAGGATCTGCAGTGTAAAAGAGCGTAGTATCTCGAAATACTTGTGCAAAGGAGGCAGAATGATTCTGTGCAATTGTTATTAATGTAGCTCACTCAGATAAGAAGTCTTGTCATTCTCTGTCTTACCCTAGGAAGATGAAGGGTCTGAGACAACCTGTATTTTTCAGTTCATCGCCATTTGCGTTCCTGCAGTCTGCATGGCTTTGTATGACCGCATGACATGATCTCGTTGCTTACTATACTGAACTCAGGCTCCTAGCTGCTGGCGTTAAGCCTTCACATTCACCATACATTCACAGTCATTTAGCTGCTAATCCTTTATGACCTACTACATCTTTTAAGCGAGTAGAACCAATGTAAATTTTTTTCTCCTTTCAGAAATAAACAAGTCCATTTCCATCCTATGAAGGTGACTTGTGAAAGTGTCTAAGAATTTGCAGCAGTACATGAGGCCAGCAACTGCTCTTTTGTTAACTGTCAGATAGAACATTTTTCTGAGTGGCTATGAAGATGAAGCTGCAGTTAGCATAAGCAGAAATGTGATTGGGAAGACACTTGAAGGAACCATACTGGAAATTAAAGCAATATTTTCTGTCCAAAACCTCTGCCTGAGGTGCAACTCCTCTCCCCTCTGTTCTTTCAATATGGAACATGTTTATACCTGCCATCTTCCATATTTGTGTTAAATTGCACAAAAGATAGGTATGTTATTTGACCTGGCTACTATTTATATGGAGACTGCTCTAAAGACACATCTTGGGAAGACTTTTTCAGACTGGATTGTAAGCAAAAGTAAATTTATGTCCCACTGTTATTCCATTATCCCATCAGCACTCTGTTGAAGCAGACTATGAAGTAGCTCATCCCCTAGTATAGTGTTCAGATGCAGTTTTTGAATCAAGTTTGATTATTAAGGTTATTTTATGAGTGGATTTGATACTGCCTATTATGTTGGGAGTTTAGCTGAAGGCCTCTGGTGTCTTTCAGTGCTACTGAGGTGTACGTGACCACCAGAGACAAGGTATTTCAGGTCATATAGTCCATGTATTTACTTGGTGTTCTGAGAACCACTGTGAAAATGGTGCCAAGCTGATGATTGTATGTTAACTTGTTTTATTTCCCAGAGCATACAGACTAATCAGCTGGGAATGTTTTTCAGCAGAACTGAAAAGGTTTTTTGTATAGATGTTTGTGTATTATTAGCAGCCTGTAGTTGCAGTGGAGTATGGGATTTTAATAGAAAAGGAGAAGTGAACAATTAGATGAGAAATCTCTGTATAGTTGTAATGGGCTATTAGCCCAGGTCATGAAAGAGATAAGTATTTTTGTCCCCAAAATTTACATCAGTGAAATGATTTTTTTTTTTCACACTAGGGAAGACAGCAGCTTGAGCTTTTGTTGGCTTTTTTTTTTCCCCCCATTGAGTGCAGCTCTGTATTGTTTCTACTTCTTTCTGTAAAGCTTCAGTATATTTGTAGAAAACATTTGCAAGGCCAGACTTCAATGTCCCGTTCAAAGGACTGTCATGCAGTGAGTTCAGTTCTGATGTCTTCTCGAAATCAGCAGTCTCAGGGATTTTGTACATGAAATGCCTGGCAGTGGGCCTTTACCTGCCTCCCCTTCCTTCCTCTCCTCTCCCTCCTTACAACGCCCGTCCCGACAAACTACTGCTGGGAGCACCCATGATCTTGTTCCCCTTCTGCAGCATGAAGAACAAACTCCCCCACCTTTGCACACAATAGAAGCAGCCTGCTAGGGCACCCCCTGCAAACCAGATGGTGCTACAGCGTTCTTCCCTAAGCAACTCCTGAGCTACATACAGAGGTCTTGGGAATAATGACCTACTTGACAGAGGATATATTCTTTCCAACATGCACTTAGCTTAGCCTGCAGTAAATAGGATGTGTATAGGCAGAATTAATTGTTCTTTCTACATAAAAAACTAAACGACAGAAACATAGCTGAATGTTTCCAGTCAGATTAACTGGGTCTAATTCTCTGTCTGTCTCTTTCCCCCATTCTTCTGCCTGTAATGTTAAACAAATGAAGAAATGCAGTAATTCCATGGAAGCTCTTGGCTCCACTGTAGTAGCAGAGAGAAGAATCTGGTGATAGATGGCATAAGCTGAAAAAATGTGACTTTGCTTCTGCTATCTAGATGAAGATGTGCTGTTTCCTCTGTGTCATTGGTGACTGAGCAGAGCTGTGTGAAGCTGTATGGGTTTTGATTTGCGGGAATGAATATAAACTGTTTTCTTTTGGGAATTTAATGCATTTTTCAATGCAGTCTGATGTCAAGGTTTATATTCAGTATACTTCCAGAGCTCAGTACAAATCACTACATTTCAAATGGTCTGGAATGATGCATGGCAGACATTTGAAATGCTGTTATTTCAAGAAACAGAATATTGCTTAATGAGTAATGGAGAACATGATAGGATAAAATATCTTCTTTTCCCATCTCAGTTAGCCTTCAAGACAAGGCAAATTGGAGAGGCAACAGGATTTGTAGAACAGTTGGAGCCTGATGTTTGCTTTTACTTGAAGGAGGAGAGAATAAACTCTGTCCCAGACCACTTATTCAAGATTATTTTTGTGGGCAATTCAAGTGTTGGAAAGACTTCATTCTTAAGGCGATTTTGTGAAGATCGTTTTTTCCCAGGCACAGCTGCTACTGTAGGTAAGTTTAAGAAACATTATCATTATCATTATTATTATTGTTCCAACAGTACTTAGCAGCTTCTACTGCAATCAGGCCCTCTGTTATAAAACAGAAACACAGAGATGTTGTAAAAGCTATTGTCCAAAAGGAGAATAGGATGTGCAAAGTGAGTTCTCCAAAACTGGGAAGCTGATAATTTATGGACAGGTTTCAGAGTAGATTCCATACTGAAATCCTGGCAGCACTTAAATAAATCAGAAAAATCCTATTTATTTCAGTGAAGCTAAAATTTCCTTATAGATCTCACCATTCTGAAACTGATATCTTGTCCTCTGGACTGCACTGTACTAACCATCCCACCTCCATGCTCCATCTCTGTTTCTCTAATTAACCTGATTTTGATTTAAAGAGAAAGTAGAATATCTGAATTACATTTGAATATTTAGCATTATACTAAGCACCAAAGAAATATGTTGGACCAGTGTTTTCAAAGCCAAACATTTCAAAGCCTACATTGTACTTATATTATGTGAAGTTGTAAACCAAACATTCAAAAGTCAGACACATAATCAAGGTATAGAAACTTAAGTTACTGCAATGCAGTTGAATTACTATAAATGACCAGATTCATTATACGTGGTCTGTGTTTAGGCGTTACTTATTCTGCTGCATATATGAAATAAAACTTGTTCACAATAAAAAGTATTTCAATTAATGGATTTGTCTTGCATTTGTGACCATTTAAGAACATCCAGGTGAGTACTTGCTGTAGCTCCCTTGACTTATGGGGTAGATAAAGACACACGAGTTTAAATTTCTACTGATATATTGTCTAAGTTCACATTAGAGTCAGGGAACATCTAAAATATAGGGATTTAAATTAATTTTGGCACTATAAGGTATTTCACCTGGCTTTCAGCTGCTGCTTTGGAAGAGAGCAGGTCTCCTGGATGGCCTGCCAGATTGAAACAGACATTTTGAATACTAAATGGCATCTCAGATAGAAGCCTGTGAGCCAACAGCTGAATTCTACCCCACCATCCTCTCCAAATCAGTCCAATGAGAGGAGCTTAGGGACCAATTAATCTGACCCTTGATGCCTACTTTAGGGTGAGCTTAGTCATTTCCTAGACTCCTAGCTCTTCATTGACTAGATCTTCATTAACTCTAATGGGAGCTTAGACACCTATATGCAATTGTCTACAATATGCAGTTTAAGATTTTGGTGCTATGTCCTATCCATGTTGTCTTGTAAATGGCTGATACGCTTCTCTATACTCTGGGATCTTACACAGTGTGTGTAATTGCCTGGAGCTTCCAGAGGAAAAGCAGAGGAACGCGTCTGACCTTTTCATCTTTTGGCTGGTTATCCAGTGTTCTTGCAAATGCAATGGCAAGAAAGTGTTTGTCATAGCTTTGGTTTAGTCTTCACATCAATGAGTTTCTCAGGTGTGGACTATGGCTGGTAAGATACAGACAGTTGAAAAGTTAAGTGAACAACCTGGAGAAGAGTGTTACTGAATTTCTACAGAATAGATCTAATTTCTTCCCTTGAGATATAAGCAATGGATATATCCTCCATCCAGATTTCGTCATTGCCCATTGAAGGAACATGTGATTGGACGCTTCTTCATTTAATGCCAGTGGTGAAAATCCCATTGATGTGGAAGAAATTGCTGATGACCTACTGAGGTCCCTTCTGACTTGAATTATTCTATGATTATGTATGATACAGTACAGGGTGATACAAAAAATTGCAGGTTGTTATTAAGAGGAGGCAATGACTGATTAATATTTAAGACTAATTACTGTTATAAATATCCAGAAGATACTAATATCATGACAGGTTAGGGGAAGTGGGAGCGGATTAATTTAAAAGTTTAGATAAATTAATTTTTTTCTCACTTCCATTTAGCCACATAAAAATTAGGGACTTTGCTTAACAGTAGTCAGCTCATCTTCTATATTCTAAAGAGGTGATGAGACTCTCGACATAATCAATTTATCTTCAGCATTTATCTTAGGTTCCACTGTCCCCTTAGTGTGGTGCCTTGTGTTTTTCCATTGACTGTAGAAGGTGCCTATGTGGCTAGCTCAGATTAAACACTGAAATTTCACACCATTTAAGTTATACAGCATGAATTCCAGACTAAATGGTTTAGACTGCTGTGGACTCTCAAATGGCCCGTTGACTCATGTGTCCTGATTTGGAAGGTTACTTATTTTACAGTTTTTACAAAATTCAGCTACTCTGTTAACATTCAGTATTTTATAACTGAAGAATTTCTGGCAAATGAAAGCTCTTGTTTTTCTCTGATAGTTAGAGACTATGGACATAATTTTTAATGTAGTATCTATCTTGTTCACTTTCTGGAATTGTTACTATTTGCTGGATCAGGTTTTCAAAGATCAAACTGAGCATATAAAGAGACAACCTACCTTATATTTCTGTTATAGGTGTGGATTACAATGTGAAAACCATCACAGTAGATAATACCCAGGTAGCCCTGCAACTCTGGGACACTGCTGGCCAGGAACGGTGAGAAACATTGGTTGTGGTTTAACCCTAGTAGTCAGCTATGCACCACACAGCTGCTTGCTCACTCTCGGAATGGGGGAGAGAATCAGATGGGGGAAAGTGAGAAAACTCATAGCTTGAAATAAAGACAGCTTTAATAATAAAAAAAAAAACCCCACAAAACCCACCACCACCAAAAGAACCCAAACACCCAATAAAGAGGAAAAGAAAGAAACCCAAGGAAAATAAGTCATGCAAAAAAACCCCAGTTGCTCACCACCAGCCACTTGACACGCAGGCAGTCCCTGAGCAACTACAGCCTCGGCCAGCCTCTCCTCCCCCTGCACTTTTGTTGCTGAGCACAATGTCATATGGTATGGAATATCCCTTGGGTCAGTTGGGGTCAGCTGTTCCAGTTGTGTCCCCCCTCCAGCTTCTTGTGCACACTTGCCTACTCACTCGGAGGGCAATCCAAGAAGCAGAAAATGTCTTGATGCTGTGTCAACACTATTGAGCACTAACTAAAATGGTGTGTTACCAACACTGTTTTCATCACAAATCCAGAACATAGCCCCTGTACAAGCTAGTACGATGAAATTTAACTCTATCTCAGTCAAAACCAGTACACATTCTAAGGTTTTATTCCTTGAATCATCTGTTTGAAGATTAGTAAGCATGGACTAATCATGCTTCTTGGAAGAGGAACAAATATAAGAGTATTCCTAATATAGCATGTGAATTCACAGTTTAGATCCTTTCCTAGCAGGAATAATGTGCTGATTTGGTGCTAAGTATCGATTGAAAAACTGCCAATGTGTAAAAGATTAAAAGTTTAGTACATGCAATTTCTTTAAGAAGGCGGCTGATTTTAAACTGCACCTAGAGTTATTTCTATAGCAGAAAATACCTTAAGAGTTTAATAAAATAAGGGGTTTTTTTCACCAAAACAATCCCACTGTAGTTGAAGATCTCCAAGTTTATGTAAGTTTTCAGTGGTAATTTCCTTTCCCATCATCTCACCTATTGTGTAGTTTTCTATTTCTGAAAGCAAGGACGATAATATTGATCTGTTTTCTACAAGAAGCTTGGGGGAAAAAGCTCCAAACAAAAATCTAGCTAGCTTTAGGCTGAACACATTGTCAGGGGGAAATTTTTGCTCCAAGTTGAAAATGAAAGAGGATGGCAGAAGGTGAGATATGCAGCTGATTATCCAGACTAACCCAGAATCAATTAAAGAAGGCAGAGGGAACTTTTCCAAACACTTCCTTTCAAAAAAAATTTTTTGCAAATAATTTACTTGCTATTGCAGTAATTTGGGGTAGTACTGTCTTCTGTGAATCTCCTGCTGAGTGTGAAAAGTGATCTCATGATTCGGGAACAATGAGATTGCTTACTACAAGTCATAATAAGCCTCACCTTTCAAACAGGATCTGCAGTGAAGATCGGTATGACAGCTTCTCCTTGGTCTAGTTTATGGAATTTTAGAATACATATGTAAAACAAATTAGCAAGGGTTTAATCCTTACTAAGACTCAATAATTAGAAGAAACTGTATGGCAACATCTTCCTTTGTGGGCGTGGCAGGGGGAAATTACTATAAAATTTTACTTATATTGACGGTTTGCTGCTTCTGTTGAAGAGACCTATAAACAGGTTCTTACTTGTAGGTACCGAAGTATTACCAGGCAGTTTTTCAGAAAAGCTGACGGTGTAATTGTGATGTATGATATAACAGCAAAAGACACATTCACAGCTGTCAAGCAGTGGCTGATAAGCATCAAGGTAACATGACAAAACTTTATATCTAAATTCTGGTGTCATTATTTTCTATCTTCTTCTGGCCAGGGAGTGTTAGCAGGACAAAGCACAGACAGCAGCATGTTTCTTGTATTGTCACAATTACATTTTTGTTGCTGATTTTGGTCTGCTGTTACCAGTAAAGCTGTTTTTAGAATCTCCGTGCCTGTGAAAATAACCACAGGTCCAGGGTTTTAAGGACTTAAAAATGAATGGTGCGAAAAGCCCAGTATGGAGTCCTCTGTTTCTTTTAAAGGTTATCTAGCTGAGCGGATCACCACTAGCACTGGGAGGTGCTTTGGATCAGGCTGATGATCACAGATTATCACTAGCAGTTTAACAACGAAGTATGTAGCTTACAGGAAATGGACTGTGTTGTGAAGATAAGCCATAAATTTAAGGCTATAGTATCTACATTAGTGCTATAAAATTGTCTGTGGTACACAGTTCAATTTCCTAGGGATAATCCTTTCAACTACATGAAAACAAAATCATAGCCCATGCTATGAAGCTCCATGCTATGCTATGAAGCCACTGAGTGGCTTCAGTTAATTAAAACCTCTCTTTTTTTCTCTTGATATGTATATTTCTCTTGTAGCTCATAGACAAGGTATTGAGAGTGCAAGAAGCTGAATTTGCTTGTGATCAGAAGAAAAAATAAAAATAAAACTGAGGCTGCTGCCATAAAGGATTGAGTCACTAGAGAGAACAAAGTGTGACTTCCTATTTGCTGACTATTGCAGAGTATTGCTGCTGAAAAAGTAGTGGACATATTGGTATGCAAAGATCACTTAGTCTGATTTTATTGGGCATGTGTTGTAGTATAATACACGTTTTCCATAATGGCCAATAGGTGACTTTGCAGTTTGAAATTAGGATTCATTCATTCAAATGTTTCCAAACCGGCATAGTTATTCCTCATCTGAGTAGCTCTACTGAAGTAATAGTAGCATGTATTTTGTAAGAACAGGCCCTTATTAAATATATGATCTTAACAAATCAGTGATTGTTATAATTCAGTATGGTAAAGGCTAGAGGAGAATTCCAGGTTTTGATCCAGAAAAATCAAATATTGTTGTCAAAGTATTTTTCCAAACTGTAATGGTTTACTCATCTTTACTGACTAATTTTGTTTACTACAAACTATTGCTAAGTTGGAGACAAAAGGCCAAGCCCATTTACTGCTGCAGCATTCAGCCCACTTTATGACTGTAGTCATTGTGATAATTCTAATGATTTTCAGAACAAATTTTCATTCATGCCTATTCTATGTATTTTGGAGGCCTGTTCTGTGTATCTTTCCACTACTTTATGTAATTTATTTGGCATAATTGTACCCAGATGTTGTCATTATTTTCCTATAATTAGAAAAGCATATGTAATTAGAAAAGCAGTGGCTATAATCACACAATGTCAGAGCCTGTGTAGCATGGTAGTTTTCTCTCTTCCATTTTAATATAGAGTCTGATGAGATTCTGTGCTTTTATTAAAAAATGACAAGTTAGTGCAGTCTCTAGCATTCTGTCTTTTTAACGTCTTTTATCCAACTTCAATTCCTGACACGTTTGTAAATAAAGCGGCATGTATCTGGCTCATATGTAATGTCTTAACTGTCTTGTTGTAGTGTGACATTTGTTAGTTTTTATCCTCTTGATCTGTGATTTTTTTAATACAATACCTCAATTGATATTTTTTCTTTGTTCTGCAGGAGACAACTGGGAAGAACGTACCTGTGCTTTTGTTGGGTAATAAAACTGATAATGAGAAGGAACGCGAGGTCCCTATGGGAATGGGAGAGCATCTTGCTAAGGTACTATACTTAGAGGGGAACCCCTTACAAAACTTGAAGGTGAAGGGTTTAAAATGGAATATGAATATGTCTAAACTCATAGAAACACTGATTAATCTTAATCAGACAAGTATTTTTAAGGACTAGGAACCCCATCACACTCGTCAGTTCAGCTCTCAGTGATATAAGTGCTGGTAATTACAGTAGTTATGAAATTGTCTAGATAAAAAAACCCCAAAAAACAAAAAGTGAGAGGTGTAAAAAATACCTGAGAATTCAATCTCATTGTCTCTCTCTCCCCTTTTTCTCTTTTTGTTTGTTCTTTCTTTCTCCATTTTTTTCCTCCTTTTTTTTCTCTCTCTTTTTTCTCTCTTGTCTCTGTGGGTGGATTCTTAACAGAGAACTAATATGGGAATCTTTTCCCCCTCCTGCCTTCGGTAAATCCACAGAAGACCGTCTGTTACTCCTATGGTAGGAGTGGAAAACATGCTTACTTTTAGTAACTTTCCATGAAGGAGCTAAAATAAGTAGAGTTAATATTCTGCATCTACCAGAGCACTAGTGATCCATTGGCCATAATTTAAGCATTAAGGGAATGCAAATAGCAAATACTTCTTTATATTTCTGTGTACCACGCCCATCATTTTTTTCTTTTTAATCTCTTTATACAATGCGTATAGTTTAAACACCAGTGCCTCCAGAATATTCATTATTTAGAAATAAGTCACTGCAGTATTCATGATAAATTAACTGAGTTGGTGGGAATTTACCTAAATTAAACAATGTGCTGGATTTCATGTATGTACTTGTTTCTCCTTTGAAAATAGATTTACAGATCTGCTTGCTGATAACAAAAAAGGATATTTTCAAAATTTGAAATACATCTGAATTGTTCTTGGTTTATAGGAAAGATTGCTGCTAGACACCTCTCTATAACTGAAAGAATTAGGGCCAGATCTCTTTTTATCTTATTTTGATTAGTCATACAGCCTTTTACAAGCATACCTCTGTATTCAGGTTTGTGTCCATTGTTTTGTTTTTGCAGGGGAGCAATATCAGTCTTGAACTTCATCCCTCAAAGGTTCTCCCGTTAGGAAATTTGCTTTATTTCTTTTATGGATGGAAATGCAGATAGTTTTGAGACTGTGGAGGAGGGACTCCAGGGTGTAACACTGAATCCTTTTGTGAAAAAAACCCTGGTGTATAAATGCTAAATGGACAGAGTAGGTGTCTTACATATTTAGCTCTCTTAAAAAATTGTACTAGTAAAACAAAGATGAATCATTCTAATATATAGAACTCACAGCCCACCACATGTCATGCAAGAAAATAAACTGTCTTACATAAATAAAAGAAAGGAGGTTTTAGAGAGATGGGGGCTGAGCTCTTCTCCCTGGGGACAAGGGATAGGACAAGAGGAAACGGGTTCAAGTTATGTCAGGGCAGGTTTAGATTGGATAGCAGGAAACATTTTTACACTGAAAGGGTTATTAAGCATTGGAATCGGCTGCCCAGGGAGGGGGTGGATTCCCCATCCCTGGAGGTGTTTCAGAAAAGGGTAGATGAGGTGCTGAGGGACATGGTTTAGAAGGGGTTTTTGTCAGGGGGGGTTAATGGTTGGACTTGATGATCTTAAAGGTGCCTTCCAACCTCACCCATTCTGTGATTCTATGAAATAAAAGGTCCCTGAAATGGGACCTTTTGAAAACTGAATTATGTCATATGAAATGTGGTTAAATAAGTAGAAACGCAGTAACCACAGTTAATAGCAAACAAATGAAAATACGCCGACATGCGATTGTTATTTCCTAAACTACTAATTGAATTATTTTTATGTTAAGCTACTGTTTTAAATAGAAATAAAACACAAAGGAAAGTGGAAAGTGAATAGAAGGTTGAAATCTGTATAGGTATAAGGGCAAGTGGTAATACCATAGAGGCAATGTAGGCGAGCTTCAATGTAATAACTTGTGAAAGTAGTCAGATGTCTATTTTGGAGAGAATAACATGTCATTCCCTCTCAAACTTCTTTTGCCATCATAGGTGCCATGTCAGGCTTTTCTGCAAATGATTTCTTGCATTTATTATGATAAGGCTTCAGATGAAGTGCTGACAATGTTTCCAAGGCTTGATCATTTATCCATTGTTCTTAATTGCAAAGCTCTCAGGGGCTACAAAACCAAAGGTGCAGGCCGACTGTGAAAGAAGGTGCAGAAAAATTTCACAACTACAAAAAAATGAAATGGAATTAAATTATTGCGTTTTGCTGAGGCTTTAACTGATCACTTGCTGGAAAACATTTGTCTCAAACTGTTGAATACAGAAACGCTGCTGCTGAAGCTTTCCAAGATTAAAAAAAAAGGTCACTGGAATTATTTTCACCTACTTTCTCAAGAAATTGGTGATGTACTAATTGTCTCATCATCAAAAGGAAAGTTCAGAAGACTTCAATACCTTATAAGGCATGTTTGCATTTAAGCCTTTGAGAGATTAAGCTCTTCTAGGAAAAGCCACTGTATAGAACAAATGTCTGTTAAGAAAGGCATATAGCTGTTGTTTTGGAGGCACACTTAGACTTCTTTTATTTTGTTGCTATTTACTGTTAGCTCTAGAATTAAATCCTAATTTTTCCTAAGATGATCTATTTCTTTATTTGCATGTTGCAGTACATCTGTGTTGCTTTTTTTAAAGCTGGAGTGCAATATTGTGCAAAATTAATTGAAATGGTCTTTCTGTTTAATTCTAGGATTGCAATTTAATTTTCTATGAATGCAGTGCATACTCTGGGTACAATACCAAAAAGTCTGTGCTTCACTTAGCTAGGTAAGAAGAAAACACAACCTATGACTTCTGTATGTGCCTGACTTCCCTGTCACTGATGACAGAGTGAATTCCATTTGTTAAATGCTTTTGATAGGAACTTCACGTGATGAAATATTTGTTCCTTTTAAACTGGTCTGTAGCTTGACCCTGTTGCTCCAAATGAGCAGTTACTCAGCTTCAGAGAGTCCTGTGTAAGCTAGTAAAGCTCTGTATACACCCAGAAACACCTGAATTGTTGCTCGGAAAGCTGAGGGCCTGGGATGTTGTGGTAGTTCTTGCAGGAAGTTCTTGGAAGTTTGGAGAAATATGCTTGGAAATGGATGCTGCTGAGTCCTTGCAGCAGAACATTAGATCTGCTTCTTTCTTCCTTTTACCTCATTACAGCTCAAATTCTGCTGTCTGCCTGGGGGCTGCAAGAAAGGGAGAGGTGGATTTTCTAAGTTATAAAAAAGCTAGGAGTAAAAATACAGGTAAATCTGTCCCCGCTGAACTACTTGTAGAAGTGGAAACACTGGTAATGAATTAGCAGATATTGTTGCTGTAGTTAGTGCAATTTTGAGAATGTATTAGGTGTTTGATAAATGTCTAGGTAGCAAGATGTGGGTTTGTTTTGCTCCAGCCTCAAAAATAACAAATGAAAGTCGCTGAGTCTCTGTAATAAACAATGTATGTTAGCAATCGGCAGCAGCTACATTTTTCTAACTGAATGAACAAAGGGGGGGGTTGTGATGGAGCCACCATAATTGTACTTTCCTGTTTGTTTTTTAGTTCATAAAGTTCTGTCATTTTCTGTTAATCTCCGGAATATTTTATAAGGGTTGAGAAAATGTTTTTTTGTCTTACGGACATTTTTAACATTTTTTCTCAAAGGTGTTGTTTCTTTCTCCAGGATTTTGAAGCAACATGAAGATAAATTGAAAGAGGAAACCGTTGAACTTCAATCTGATACGAATAAAAAGTCATGCTGTATCAGGACATAAAATGCTGCGGCATGTTTAAGACAAATGTCACACGTTTATATGACACTACATGGCACCATCAGATTTACATTATCTTCCAAATATTTCTTCTGCTGTGTTCTGGGTATAGGTGTAAGTGAACCTTAAAATCCTTGTGTGCTCTGATCTTCACTTTTACAAATACTGTCTTTAGTTAATTGACAATGTATTTGGTGCAGTAACAGTCTTTTATTGTTTGATGCCTAACACCACTGAATCCTGCTTTGTGATTAGACCTGTAGAACCTGACTCATTATTAGAAATGAGAAATAATTATATAGCAAGAAAACTACTTGGAATGTGAAGTAAATTCTTACTGGTGTGGATGACTTATCTTCTGAATACTTATGTTTATCTCAGTGCTCTTTAGATCCTGATATTGTACTGAACTATGTGACAGTTTTTTAAAAATTGAAATAGGTAGCTGGTTGGTTGTTTAAAAGCAAGAGACCAGCAATCACAAAGTATAAGGTGATTATTTTAAAGCTTAGTCAAAATGTACATGAATAAAGGATTGGAGAACTATAAAGATTTGCGTAAGTAGCATTAACTCATTTATACTACACATTGTTGCATATAGGTCCTTGGTAAGAAATCTTTCCTCTCACTTAGATATGATGAATTAGGTATGAATAGGCAGGTCACTGAGATACCATAGAGGCTTGCTGAGCTGCTGCCAAATAAGTTGGCAAGTTTCCGCGATGAAGTGGTGCTATGCAAATATCTCAAAGGAATTGGCTGTATGGCCTCCCTTAAAGAGTTGCGGTCAACGGCTCGATGTCCAAGTGGCAACTAGTGACGACTGGTGTTCCACAGGGGTCAGTACTGGGACCAGTGCTGTTTAATATCTTTGTCAGTGACATGGACAGCAGGATTGAGTGCACCCTCAGCAAGTTTGCTGACGACACCAAGCTGTGTGGCACAGTTGACACGCTGGAGGGAAGGGATGCCATCCAGAGGGACCTGGACAGGCTTGAGAGGTGGGCCCATACGAACCTTATGAAGTTCAACCAGGCCAAGTGCAAGGTCCTGCACCTGGGTCATGGCAGTCCCAGGCACAAATACAGGTTGGGTGGAGAATGGCTTGAGAGCAGCCCTGAGGAGGAGTTGGGGGTGCTGGTAGACGACAAGCTCAATGTGAGCTGGCAATGCACACTTGCAGCCCAGAAAGCCAACCACATCCTGGGCTGCATCAAAAGAAGCATGGCCATGAAGTCGAGGAAGGTGAGTACTGCATCCAGATCTGTGGCCCCCAACATAAGAAGGACATGAAACCTCTTGGAGAGAGTCCAGAGGAGGGCTATGAAGATGATCAAAGGGTTAGAGCACCTCTTCTCTGAAGACAGGCTGAGAGAGTTGGAGTTGTTCAGCCTGGAGAAGAGAAGACTCCTGGGAGACCTTATTGTGGCCTTCCAGTACTCAAAGGGGGACTACAGGAAAGCTGGAGAGGGACTCTTTATCAGGGAATGTAGCAATAGGATGAGGGTAGCAGTTTCACACTGAAAGAGGGGAGATTTAGATTAGGTATTAGGTAGAAATTCTTCAGTGTGAGGGTGATGAGACACTGGAACGGGCTTCCCAGAGAAGTTGTGGATGTCCCATCACTGGAAGTGTTCAAGGACAGGCTGGATGGGTCTGTGAGCAACCTAGTCTAGTAGAAGGTGTCTCTGCCTATGGCAAGGGTGAGGGTTGGAATTAGATGATCTTTAAGGTCCCTACCAACTCCAACCATTCTATGATCTCGTTTAGTTTTCAAAAACAGTAGAGTCATGGTAGTGCTGTACTTTGGCTAGTTAATGTTGCACTCCGAGCAAATCAGCCTGTGCTCTTCTCCGTATTTGATATAGCTGTATTGCTTCATGTTGCAGAGCTTGGTCTGAACCTCTGTTTGGCTATGGTGTCCTGTAGAAGTCCCAAAGCAATCCTTGGCCAGCTTGAATGTTCAAATCAATTTGCTGTCATTAGTGCAGGTTGAAAACACATACCTACATAGGAAGCTCATTTCACTGGTGTAGTTGATTCTAGGACAAAGCATACTGAAGGCCAACTGAACAGCTCTTTACCTCCAAAAGTCTGTCACAGAAGGTTTCATGCCAGATGTTTGAGGCAGAATTTTCAAAAATAGATTTTTTGAGGAAGACTTTGAGAACGTTTCCAACATCTAAGGAGTCAAAAATCTCACCAAAATACAGTAACATATCACTCTCGTTAGCAATGTTAGGAAAAAATTCTTCCTCGGGCACGTAAATATGTGACTGATTTTTCAAAAGCATCTGCCACACAGCATTTCTCTTTGGTTTAACCAGAGCCTGATAGCACTGAGATAGTGTTTGAGAAACTGAATCCACAGGGACATCTTTAGAAAATCATGTCCTTCCCTGGATCATAAGAAACTCAAACGTCGTAATTACTTTCGGGAGCCTTTGTGCATTATCAGTGAAAATAAGAAACTTGAGAGTGTGTCACCGAGCCAGCACATGATCAACAATTATTCCTGTTGGTATTTGTCTTCACTGCATCCAGCTATTGTGGTAAGCATTCAAGAATGATTATTCATGATGGTGAACTTGTTGGGGAAATGGAACCCATAGTATAATTTATTTCATTAAAATATCAAGCAAAACCGTAGATTGTATTACATTAGACTGTTACAGACATTATGTTTTCAAGCCATTTTCTAAATATTTCAAAAAAGTTATTTTTCATTTCAGTAGTCAATAAATTAGAAACCAAAGATGAAAGTTAAGCACTAGCTTTATAACTAACTATTTTGGAATAAAAACTTCATTAGTAATTAATTCTGCTCTTGGGATTTCAGTCTGATCAAAAGTATATATCTAATGCCAAAAACTATATGATAGGTGGATAGATGATGGTAGAGTGGTAGATGTGGTTTATCTTGATTTCAGTAAAGCATTTGACACCGTCTCCCACAGCATCCTTGTAGCTAAGCTGATCAAGTATGGGTTTGGTGATCAAGCAGTGAGGTGGATCAAGAACTGGTTGAAAGGAAGAAGTCAGAGAGTCGTAGTCAATGGGGCAGAATCTAGTTGGAGGCCTGTGACTAGTGGAGTCCCTCAGGGGTCGGTACTGGGACCGGGGTTGTTCAACATCTTCATCAACGACCTGGATGAGGGTACAGAGTGTACCCTCAGCAAGTTTGCTGATGACACCAAGCTGGGAGGAGTGGCCGACACCCCAGAAGACTGTGCTGCCATTCAGAGGGACCTGGACAGGCTGGAGAGTTGGGCGGGGCGAAACCTGATGAGGTTCAACAAGGGCAAGTGTAGAGTTTTGCATTTGGGGAAGAAAAACACCATGTACCAGTACAGGTTGGGGGCTGACCTGCTGGAGAGCAGTGTAGGTGAAAGGGACCTGGGGGTCCTGGTAGACAGGAGGATGACCATGAGCCAGCAATGTGCCCTTGTGGCTAAGAAGGCCAATGGCATCCTGGGCTGCATTAGAAAGGGTGTGGTGAGTCGGTCAAGAGAGGTTCTCCTCCCCCTCTATTCTGCATTGGTGAGGCCACATCTGGAGTATTGTGTCCAGTTCTGGGCCCCTCAGTTCAAGAAGGACAGGGAACTGCTTGAGAGAGTCCAGCGCAGAGCCACAAAGATGATGAAGGGAGTGGAACATCTCCCTTATGAGGAAAGGCTGAGGGAGCTGGGTCTCTTTAGTCTGGAGAAAAGGAGACTGAGGGGTGACCTCATCAATGTCTTCAAATACGTAAAGGGGGAGTGTCAGGAAGATGGAGAGAAGTTGTTTTCAGTGATGACCAGTGATAGGACAAGGAGTAATGGATGCAAATTGGAGCATAGGAGATTCAAGAGGGATATCAGGAAGAATTTTTTTACTGTGAGAGTGACAGAGCACTGGAACAGGCTGCCCAGAGAGGTTGTGGAGTCTCCTTCACTGGAGACATTCAAAACCCGCCTGGACGCGTTCCTGGGTGATGTGCTCTAGGTGACCCTGCTCTGGCAGGGGGGTTGGACTAGATGATCTTTCAAGGTCCCTTCCAACCCTATGATTCTATGATTCTATGATAGAGGTCTGCAAAATTTCCCTTCCAGCCATTTCTATATCCATACCAGTACTCAAATGCCCTTTCTTATGAGTTGTGATCCAAACATAACGCCTTTCCCTGTAAAGTGGAATAATCAGGATTTTCCTTCTATCAGGAGTGGTGGATGGATTAAGTAGCCCAGGATGAGCTGATGTTTAGGGTTTTTTTCCTTGTTGATTCCCAAGAGTCTGCTCATCCAAATGAAACACACACACATACCTGCCCTTGCTTCCAGTGAGGTGCTTAAAAACCCCTAGAACCCAAAAGAAGCAAAATGATCATCCATTAGTGAAAATCAGTAGTCTTTATGTTCACTTCCCAGGGTTGCTTCTTGAAGTCCATTACTGGTTGTGGAGGGAAGTCACCTTAATGTCTGTTACATGTTATCCATCATGGAAATCTTCTCAGAAATGGATCACCTGTGTTCAGTCCTGGCTGGAGTTGAACTAATGCAAACCCCTAATTTAAACCTCAACAAAAAGACATGTTTATCCCAATTTCTATTAGGGAAGAAATGTCATCATTTTAAATATTGGCTTTGCTAATTGTCTGTTCCCCTGCAGTAGGGTGTTTCCTACCCCATCAATATCAGAACAATATTTTGCCTGACCTCTGTCAGCCTCAGGAAGACAGTTTGAAGGCTTAATTTCAGTTTTACTACCAGTGTTTCTAGCCCCACTAAACTCCAAATTCAGATCCTTAATTTTTTTGTTCCCTGAAGAGGAAAGTGACACATCAGGTGGATCTTCTTTATGTGATTTCTATGGGACCGTTTTTATTTGTGCATCTTTCAGTGTCCCCAGAGATTCTGCTAGCAGAATACACACAACTTGAGGGTAGACAATGCTAAGGAGCAGCTGAATGCTGGTATGAAGGGGATTTCTTTCTCTCTGTCTACTGGAGCCAAATCTGGTGTGGTCTAAGACCCAGGAGGTGTCTCCGACCTCAGACTGATAGCTGTGGCTGCTGCCATTCCTTTTTGCAAGTCCAGCCAAACCCCTAGCTGGGTACATAGGCAAAGATGCAGATACACAGACAACACTCATGCCATTAGCAACAAAGACAGCACAGAGAGCAGTGTCTTCACTGCTTGTCACCCATATACACACAGAAAGCATTCCCATAAACATGAACACAGGTAGCCCAACCCTTCTCTGCCTTTCCAGCTCATAAAGATTGAAGTTTGCTGATGAAAATATACACGTACACAATTGATATGACTTGCAGTGGTCTCTCTCCCCCTCTGCCCTCCCTCTCTCCCCAGGATCATGCAGAAACTTGGTAGAAATAAGAGTTAATAAAAGAAAGCAGATAGCCTGCAGTTATGGGGTGCAGGGCTCAGTCAGATAAACTCTGACCAGCAGCTTGCTTGCATACAAGTGGCCCCCTTTATTCTACCTTCTCTTAATTTTTTTCCCCATGATTATTCTTCCATCGACTTTGACCCCTCCATTTCTCTGCCCTTCATATTCCAAAGAAAAAACTTGCCCGTAGTTGCTTTTTCCCCATTAGTCCCAGTTTTGCTACATCTGTACCCACACACATGTTGTGTGGGTATTAAATTACCATTAAATATGTCACATTGGCTTTACATCGTATTATTGATATAGTTACTTAGGCACTGCTGGCCTTGCAAGTTTCAACTCCCAGAAAAGTCCCTCCTATTCCCTTCCAATTATCTGTGAAGTTAGGTCATGAATTTATCATATAACTCCCCCTTTACCATCTGTGAAGCCCAGCCATTGCTCATGGTGCTATCTGTAAATTATTACTGGCTGTTCACTCTGTTAAGTCCAGAATTTCTCATGATCTATTTGGTTAACTAAACCTCAGACCAGGTCCTACTCATCTGTCTGCATACCTTAACAAATTAAGCAAATAAGAAAATTAAGCTTAAAATAATCAGCAATTATTTGCTGAGTAATGTTTTATTTCTGGACAGATTCTACTGGCCAGGTGGTCCTCAGACTGGACTGGGAATTGGCAGCTTCCAGTGTTCCTTGATGCTAACTGATCCTTTTTTGTTACTGGGCTGCTGTCTTCTGACTCTCCACCAGGGTTTTACACCTCCTGTCAATACTTTTCTCAGATCCATCAAAAAGCTAATACTGGACTAATAGCAATAAAGCTTCTCCTTTTCCTTTTCCTTTTCCTTTTCCTTTTCCTTTTCCTTTTCCTTTTCCTTTTCCTTTTCCTTTTCCTTTTCCTTTTCCTTTTCCTTTTCCTTTTCCTTTTGTCCCTTTTCCTTTTTATTTTCCTTTTTTCTTTTTCCTTTTTTTTTTCCTTCTTTCTTTTTTTCTTTTTCAGTCTTGTATTACAGAATCACAGAATCACAGGGTTGGCAGGACCCTCTGGAGATCATCTAGTCCAACCCCCTGCCAGAGCAGGGTCACCCAGAACAGGGGGCACAGGAACGCCTCCAGGCGGGTTTGGGATGTCTCCAGAGACGGAGACTCCCCCACCTCCCTGGGCAGCCTGGGCCAGGGCTCTGCCACCCTCCAGGGAAAGAAGTTCCTCCTCAGGTTTAGGTGGAACTTCCTATACTCAAGTTTGTGCCCGTTACCCCTTGTCCTATCACTGGGCACTACCGAAAAGAGCCTGGTCCCATCCTGCTGACACCCACCCTTCAAGTATTTATAGGTGTTGATTAGGTCCCCCCTCAGTCGCCTCTTTTCCAGGCTAAAGAGACCCAATTCCCTCAGTCTTTCTTCATAGGAGAGGTGTTCCAGTCCCCTCATCATCTCTGTAGCCCTTTGCTGTCCCCTCTCCAGCAGTTCCCTGTCCTTCTTGACCC
>VXBO01011423.1:11787-34593 GCA_013400135.1 Rhinoptilus africanus
AAAAAAAAAAAAGTAAAAAAAGTAAAATGAATCTCTTCTAAAGTGCGCTTGACCCTCGAGTCCTCTTGCACGAAAAACTCCCTCAGGCTTCTGTGGAAATTATGCAGGGGGAATGGCTGGCAGACTGGGGTGGGAGTAATTTGTAGAGCAAATGCACAATCAGACCCCAAATCTCCCTAGAGTGGGTTTAGCGCACGGTACGTTTCACCTTCGAAGGGCTACAGAGAAGTAAAATTAAAAAAAAAAAAAGAAAAAAACAAAAAAAGAAGACCAGACTGAGCAGACTGAGGCTGCTAGAAATCTCTGTGTGCGTCCTGCGGTGAAAGTCGCTATAAACGGCATTTACGTCCCGTATCTGCCTGTCAGATATGGCCAGGACAGCCGGGGTGCTGCGGGTACACGATATATTGGTGTCTCTGAGGGATGGGGTACACAACGTCGCCCCAGCACGAGTGCCGATGCAGCTCATCCTCCCACACGGGATTCCGTGCAACATCCTCAACGCAGCCCCCGATTTTGCAAGGGGGAAGGGATTTTTCTTCTGCTCGGGGAGGCGATCCTGGTGTTTGGGTGCTTATTTTGGCTCCGGTGAAGGGACAGGCTGATACTCAGTGGGTTCACATTATTTATAGAACAATTTCAAAGACTTTAATCCCCTCCCAAACACAGAAGCACGTTTCTAAAGCAGGATCTTGTGGGAAAAAAGATGTATTACCACTTTAGTTTTGGGAAGACCTTAATGTGGTCATTCATTTTAGAAACAATGCTTATGGACTTCAGATTTATTCCTTATTCATCTTTCTATCTCATTTCTAACATTCTAATAACCTTAATTAAACGCTGAGTAGTTTAGAATATTATAAAATAGCTTTCATAGGATTTTTTTTAAATTTCTGATTACATCATGAGTACAGATTATTGAATATTCCATTCATTTTAAAATTATGATTAAGGGGATAATCCCCCAAAAGATGTTTGTAACAATTTTAACTAAGCTGTGTTAATTGAGTTAGGGGATAAGAAATGAGATTTAAAGGGTGAGCAAGGGGTAAAATCAAAGCCTGCGTAGTTTTAAAATCAAGTGGATTAAGAGATTGGTCGGAATGGAGGAGGTGGCGGGTCAGAAACTGAAGGACTGGTTCGAATAGAAAACTCACTTACCTTTGTGCCGTGTGCCTGTCTTCCACGGAAGGGATGTGCAATGGCACCCGGTGTAATGTGGTCACACGTGAAGGGTAAAAAGTGCTCGTTATGGATCAACAGACTGCACATTGCTCATCGTCAGGCGAAGGTGAGCAACGTGAAAGGACCTGGGAAAGCCTGATCAAGTGTCACCTCAAGTGTCTGACAGCACCGTGTCCCCTGACATGCCCTGAAACACCAGGTCAGCCTCCAGCGCGTCTGTGTCCCACGGCTTGGGATCATTGCCCCAAGCAGTGCATTGAAAGGTGCTGAGGCATCAATCTTCTTGATGCTTTTGGTTTAGGAAGTTGAGTGTGGGCCTTCCCAGCACCGTTCCCCCATCCTTACATTTGTTTCTAGCTCACTAGTTGTCAGGGTGGTGTGAATTTTGCTGAGTTATTTTTTCCTATTGCTCTGAAGTATCGCTTGGGAGTTGATTGCTGCAGCTTTTCTGGTGACCACTTTCTTCTCGGTGGCCATCTCCCCCTCCTCGCCATGCGGAGGGCTTTACATGCGATGTTCCCGGCTCACTGCCTCTTAGTAAGAGTATAGCTCTAGCGTATCTGGAAACCAGGCAAGATATTTTCTTTTGTGTTCCTTAAACCCTGCATGAGTAACCGGAGGCGCTCGCATACTGGAGGAATTTCTGGAGTCATCGGTACTTATGGAAATTATGGCATCCTTTGCAGGTCCCTCCTGGGGACGTGAGAGGAAACCAGTGCCTATGAAACTGAGACTGGGGAGAAGAAAGACAGGAAAACAAGTGAAAAGCAGGGTGCAGAACTTGAGCTGCCAGGACGGGTTGAAGGAGGGTGAGTGCCTTCATTTAAAAGATGGACCAAGGCAGCCTGGTGAAGACAGGTTGATGCACATGACCAATGTCAGAGAGGTTATCATGTACATGTCACTTGCACGTGAATTCCTTACAGTTATAAAAGCATCATTTGGGAATTAAAGCAATCTACATGGCAGCCTTAAGAAGAGCAGGATAAATCAGCCCATGAACCATGGACCCTGGGAGGATGGTGCGCACCACCTCTTTCTCTGGAATATGTGTTGGTTTCACAAGATTTGCACTGGTTCAGAATACAAAGGGGGATCTAAAACATCCCAGAGAAGCTGGGGAGAAGCCGACCGGGAAAAAGCAGCTCTTAAACCCCAGAGAGAAAAACATAAAATGAATTTGAATTTAACCAAGGAGAATAAAATACTGCAATGACTGATGGCAGCGTTAGTTTTGTAGGCTCAGTTATGTAGGTTGGGATTTAATCTGTTTAGATCTTTTTCTTCCAAGCTTAACAGCTTTAATTATTTTTACAAAGAAAAAAAATCAATATATCCTTACACACTATTAATAAAAAAATCAAGTATCATTGATATTTGAAAACACAAATCATAAAGAACATATTGCATTCACACCAACTACATACCAAGCAGAATGTTAATAACATTAACCTTTACTCTATCAGATATTTTCAAGAAATACCACTATATTTTTTGCAACGGCTCATATCTGTCATTTAACTGACATGTGATCTTTGCTAAGTTTGCCAAATCACTGAGGCCTGAATACCATTCAGCAATGTTAATTTTGTTTTCCTATTCCAGCCTTTACACAATTATTCTCATGGCAATCATTCTAGCCTTGAGTATAAATAATACTTCAAGTGGTTTGTTGATATCCAGAAAATGATGTGTATCTACATTAAGAGATTCTGGAATCTAATGGGAGAACCATGCATATTATTAAGCTGAAATGCCTATTTCTTTCCTCCCAGATGGGAAGTAGTACAGGGTAGTGCCATGGCATATGCATTAATTTTATTCCTTCCGCAAATTTTAGCACATATTATTTTTGCAGATTTTTGAGTCTTTTGCCTCCTAACAAATATCCAGGAGATTTAAATAGGATTTTGCTGCAGAAAAGATCTCAATCTTAACACTTAGGACCCTGGGTAATTCTCAGGTGAGCCGAGGAAGAAGAGCATGGGAGCATTTCTGCTCTGGAGAAGAATAAGAAAAGAAATGAGAGTTTGGTAGGAGGAATCCTTGAGGATTAACAGAGGCAAAAAGAGAGACAGAGTAATTTTCCTGGCTCCCATATTTCAGTTCTGCAGATCGGGTATGCTTGCTCTGAAGGTCCTAGCAATAAATAAAGAGCACCTTTAAAATGAGGGGGATTGCAACCAAAGGGTAACGAAAAACATAAATCCCAATACCTGTCCATTGGCATTGTTACCCCATTAATACACACAAATACTTTTCCATTCAAAAATTATCCTGCAACAGACTTCTTACTAAACCTGTGGATTTCTTGCACATTATCTTCTGTAATTTTTATTTCATATTACTTGCTTTTTCCAATTGCAGGCCTCCTGTTCCTTTTTCTCTCTTTTTGGTCCAGTGGGACTTTTTATTCCCTCAGGACCTGAAAGGGAGGAAGGAGCGCACTGCACTGCGTACTGGCTGTTTGTGTGGGAGGGTGCTGTGTGGGAGCACTTCCTCCGGCACTTCATAGATACTCCATAGGCCAAGTTTAAAATTGGGATTGTTGACGTTTGCAGATGTGCAGGCGTAGCGGGGCCTCAGCTGGAAAGGCTGATGGTCTGAGGGGACACGAGGCAGCACAAAATGAGTGTTGGACTTACGTGATCACTGTTTCTCTCTTTACTGCTTTGGTTTATGGGTTCCTGCAACCTGGTCTTTGTATAGGTTTGGACTTCACAACCTGTACCCGTTACCTATGCTGAGTTTGAAGCTGACATCGGTTGACGGTGGTGGCCCTGAAGACCAGAGTCTGGAGTTGGTGTTGAGACTTGAGGGGAGCCCTGGGGGAAACCGGCTCAGGAGAGTGGTGCAGGTTCAAAATCTGATTGTCCTGTTGCACTGGCCCAGCCAAAGGCTGCAATTAAACATCTCCTGTAATGAGCCGAAGGCTAAGTTGATCTCCTAGCCACAAACATTCACAGGTGAGGAAGTGGATGGAGATGATGCTCTCACACAACCCACTTCCCGGTGTGGTTCCCGGCAGAAGCCCTGCCTGTTGTACGTGCTGATGCCTCCTGGGGCTGGACATGCCTCTCTGCTCTGGAGAGCTCTGCAGGGCCTCACTGGGGGCTACGGTCCTCCCCACGGAGAAATGCATCTATCTCCAGGGCAAAAAAAAGGAGTATTTTGGCATACAGACACACACTGCTTGGTTTGAGCAGCATGCTCCTCAGCCAGGTCAGTCCCGGACACGTAACACGTTTTAAAAGCAGAGATATGATGGCCAAACACAACAGTGCATACCCAGCTGCAAATCTACATATAAATTGATCTCTTCAGTGTCTGGTTTTGATCTTGGTTTTATTTCAAGCCATCTACCATTAATAAATATCTCGTGATCCTCTCTCTCCCCACTGAATAGCTACAGTCAAAACATCCCTAGTTTAGACATCTCAAACTCCCCGAGTTTAGACATCTCAGTTTAGCGCTACCACTAGATGGGATGAAGCCAGCCTTTATTTCAGCAGTTCTTTTTCTGCCTTTTTTTTTTTTTTTTTCTCCTTCCCATCAGCATAGATGCAATTTTTGTCAGGATAACTTCTGTTGTGTCTGAATTCCTCTTTGTGCTCTTCCCAGCATTTCAGGCAGTGCTGCACTGCAGCATCACACCCCTCTCTGGAATGCTATTCCCTCAAGACTCCCATGGCACAGAGAGATGGGTAATGTTTTCTGAGCTTCTTCCACTATTACCACATTTTCTATAGAGGATCAAAATGGATTATTTTCATCTTGACATGCAAATGCCTAGTCTGTGCCCTTGGCTGAGATCTCGGCATTGACTACAGAAGTAAAAGATATGGGGGTAGTAGCTTTTTAATATCACATATGGAAGCGGCAGTCCTATTTCTTAAGAAAAAAGAAAAAAAGAAAAAGAAAACCCGACTCTAGTCCATTGTGACTTGCAAAAAAAAAAAAAAGAAGCCTAATAAAAATATTTCCTCATGTACTTACTGAATGCTGTATTCACTTACCGTCGTTGGTGTGCACAGCGGCAGATGAACATTGTGTGCAACTCGAAATCTTGCTGTTGTACCCTGATCTGCCTGTCTGCCGTGCCAAGGTATTGATGGGAAGAAAAGACACATGGATAATTTTATCAAGTCAGATTATAAACCTGAATACAAACATTTAATAAGCGATGGAATTAGAACAGGAATCGGAAGGATTTCTAAGACTCCTCATGAAATGCTTATAGAGCTAAAAAGGTCAAATTCTTCCCCAATTTTCACCCTGCACAACAGCAGTTAAGTAAATGAAATGACATGACCTGCAAATTGGTGCAGGATACAACCGGCAGAATATGTTGATACACCCTAAAAGTCATCGTGTGGCTTCGCGTTAACATGAAAGAAACGATATCTGACCACCAGAGCGCCCGCACTGACTCACTGTTTCTAATTATTATTATATTCTTTTTTCTGAAACAACAGCAGCGACAAAACAACATCAAGCAATTGCCTCCTGGCTAGCGTTCTCGGCAAACCCTCATGACTATTGACTCAAATGAGCAGCCCAGCAAGTAAGTTGTTAGCTTAAATGAAAATTATAGCAGAGACAAAAATGTCAGCCTGGGAACTGAACTAATAAGGGAAAGAATGCGCACGGAGCTGCCGGCGCGGTTTTAAACCTCGGGAAGAATAAAAGGAAAGCACAGCTCCCGAAATTAACTTGTGAGTCGGAGGTAAACAGGAAAAATCCACATCCATCGCTACGTGGCACCAAGCCGATGAGAGCGGGACTCTCAGCCGCTAAGGCTTAACGACGCCTTTACAGGCTAGAACCTGAGGTAGGGTTTACGGTAGGCGGTGGATTAAGCGCCGGCTGAGATTTTGGCGACCCGGTGGCACTGCCAGCTCATCTGACCTGCCTGCTTTCTGGCTCCTGGGCAGGAAAGGCGATAAGATGGGGTCAGGCCACCTGGATGTGTCCTGGGACGCAGGTCCCCAGGAAGAAAGGGGCTGTTGGCGAGCGACGGGGGAAGCGGCCGTGGCCCAAGGTCCCGAGCGGGGCGAGGAGTCAGAGGGGAAAGGTGATAAGCCACGTTGGGCTTGTTCTGCAGGGCCCCTGGCTGCCGTTCAGGCTGAGGTCTTGGACACAGTCCACCGACAGGCCTCCTGCCAGGGGATTTGTTACTGCGAGAGCTTGGCTTAGGCAGGATTTTATTATAAAAATTGTCTCGATTCTTCTTCTGTCTTATTAAAATCTATCCCACCCTTCCCTTCCACCCCAGGAGGAGGAATATTTTGTATATATCTGGGTGAAACACACAAACAAATTCATTTCCCACGGATAATATATTCAGAGTGATTTGCTTTTCAGAGTCAGGAGCTCAAAATGATGAATTTATTATGCAAAGTAATAATTGCAAATTATATTGGCAAACTCCATTCCAGAAAAAAAAAAGGGGTATTAATATAACTAAAAGGATTAAAAAATACTGGCTGTTAACTTGGGGCTACTGCAGATATTTTAGGAGGTTATATATCTCTGTTCCACCTAAACCACCAGAGGCAGTAGCTTTCATTTTAAAGGTCTAGTGAGATACCGTAATTAATGGGCCCACCTAACAGCATATGTCGCACTTGTATTGAGTACTAGGACATGGTGCATATTATGAAAGAAAGTGAGCAAAATGCTCAGCATCCTAAAAATTTGCATCTCCTTCTGGTTCATTTTTTAGTGCGAAGAGATGCAATATATCAGCGTCGGAACACGGAAGAATTTCACTCCAGTTTTTGGGTCAAGGAAGCCTATGCCTTCAGTGGGGTGACTGAATGGCATATTTTGACTTTATGGGTCCTTACAGGATCTGAAATGCCTCATTAACCATCCCTTGGAGATACATAGCACTTTCCAAAGATGACTGGAGCAAGCCAACTGCTCTGGATGAACCGAGGGGTAACTGGTTATTGCTCCTGCAAGTTGCCCATGGGTTCCCTTGGTCCTTTATGGTCACCAGCAGAAAGGGGCACCAGCAGTTGCCAGGGATGAGGTCTCTAATGCAGTGCTTGTCAGCTACGTGAGATTTATTTGCTCTGCTGGATCTGTACGTTATGTCAGGGGCACTCAAAGGATTAATTTGCAGTCGTGGTCTTCTCCACAGTAAAGCACAGCTCTCTGCTGCTGTAGAAGCATTTTCCTTTCTGGCACACAAGTCCCATTAGGAAGTGCTCTGCAGTAGATTATGTTCTCCAGGATAGTGGAGATTTGTGGGTAATTACGAGAAAAATAAAGATAATGTGCTTGTAAACCTTGCAAGTAATAGTTGCAGTACTAATGCTGTAATTCATAGGCATGGCACCATTAGAAAGTGATGGAGCTTGTTAAATTTAAACGCTAGTGACATTTTTAACATACTTTTCGTGAAAGCATTATGAGCTGAGTGCAAGGATGGGATTCAAGTGCTCCACAAGTCATACCCCTGGCTGGCACACATGCCATGAGACGGTCCAAAGCTCTCCACTCCCCATGAGGGAGATGCTTGAGGATCGCCTGCTGCTACCAACCCTGGAGCAGCTTCTCCAGAGCTTGTGATGCGAGAGCCTTAGTGTAGCTGGGCTTCCAGGCCATGCCATCAGGCATTCTAAATCGTGCCTGTTTGTAGGTAAAGCCTTAAGTGATGTGCTTTTGTGAGGTGGGCAATAATCAACTCCTAACCAATATTTCATAGCAATAGGGAAAATAACCTCAGGTTGATAGTTATTTTGCAAGGGACTTTGAAGAAGTAGGAGCTGCGGGAGTTTACACAACACTGCAAGCCGAGTACGAACTGTCTAACACTTATTTCCTCACATCTTTTCTTTGAACGTGCCTTAAAGACAATAATTGCTATGAAAGAATTTCCACCTTGTGGAAAAAAGCCACTGGAAACAACGAGAGGCAATCAAAGATGTTTAGCGTATAAACATTGAAATTATGATCAACAGCTTCTTCACTTAACAACCAATCTCTATTTTGCTTTTCAAGCCAAGCAGCAGAGATTCACGGATTTTTTGAGCAGATCCCGAGACCAGCATGCCTTAGGAGTGACAAAGAGGAGCGGTTGCCCACCTGCCCAGCCTGCAGTATCAATAGCAGGCACAACGGTAAAACTGCTGCCCGGGTGCCACAATGCAGTTCCTCCAACTGAGTGTCAAACCTTGTTTTGGTCTTGGTCTTCCCAGCTAGGTGAGGACACAGACCAGTTAACTCCTTTAAACACACACTAAGTCCAACTAAAAACATAAATAAAATCAGAGAAGCTAACTGGAATTCAGCAAAACTCTACGAAGCTGAATAAATATTCAGCTAAAGCCAATTCTCTTGGCGTTTGTAGCATTATGCTTTTGAGGGAGGTGTTTTGGAAACAACTTTGGGTCATCCCAAACACTGCTTGGTAGCCACTGCCAGAGACGTGTTGTGGCAGTGTTTTGATATGGTTTGAGAAGTTCCCGTCACATTTACTGTATATTCTCAGTGAAATTGCTATCATGGCTGATGACATCAGCAGCAAAGAACGAGGTAATAGGACCTGTTTCCCTGCAAAGCCATCGCTCCAGCAAAACATATGCCATAATGTTTAGCAATAAGCGTTGAAGTATTACAAATAGTTACGACTGAACTCTACATGCCAAATAAATGAAACAAGTATGTCTTATTTCCTGCTGAACCGCAATATGGTCAGGCAAAGCTAACTGCAGAGGCTCCGCTGTGAGCAGAAAATGCTCAGATTAAAAACTATGTCGGTGGCACCCAAATTCCATCGAACCAATGACATAAAAATGGAAAGTCAGGTCTGTATTTCCTTGCTAGGGTCTCAAATCTGATTTTGAGGCTTTGATTGTTTCCACTGCCTTGAAGCCTGCAGAATTCTGGGATTTTTACCTAATTTCATCCTTTTCTGAAGTAGTGCGTCCACTGCTGTTGAAGAGGACAGGGATGGATGTCCAGGAGACAGTTCAGCCCATCAGGTGTGCGAGACAGGCAAGCTCTGGGTCTCTGACTTCTGAAGACACTAGGGTGATCCTGGACCAAAGTGCCTCCAAGACTGACATTGCTGCAGATGACTCCTGGCCAGCAATCCAAAAAGCAGAATGAGCAGCCTGTGCTTACAACCCAGCACCTCAAAACGGGTTCAAAACAGCTGACAGAAGCATCTATTCACTTGGTGGCCAAACAACCTCATGAGCGTAGGTCTTCTATTCTTCTTTCCTTTGTTTCCCAAGGAGCTGAGAAGGGAATCACTGTTTTCTGTTAAAATACTTTGGAAAGAGGAGATAGAAAATGACAGTGCCCGCCTCCTTCTTGTAATGCAATAGCCTTATTGTCAGAGCCGTCACAGAGGAAGCGGGACACGTGGGTCCCATTTCCCCTTCTGCCCCGGGCGGCTCAGAGCCATGTTTCCCACCCTTTAGGGAAATGGCTGTGGTCAAGGGGAGGATTCAGGATTCACGAGTGAAGATGAAAGGGAGCGCAGCTCCAGGGCTCAGGGCATCCTTTCGGTTCCAGTCTCTGCTCCCAGGGTTGTTTCTGTCTTTTATTTAAAGACTGTTTCATGTAAGAACACACAGTCCGGGCAATGGGATGACACGGTGCCAGGGTTCCACTGCCTTCTGCTGACCCACACAACATGGACCGTGCCTTGCAAAAAGGCAAGTATAAAAGTATAAAGTATATANATTAACCTGTTGAACTTATTGCTACTAGGTATAACTTAGGCCAAGAGATTAGTAGGATTCAAGAAGGATTAGACATCTATATGCATAACAAAAATATCCATAAGATACAGCAGGTAGAATATGATCTCAAACCCTCCTACAGAATAGCGTGCCTCTTAATAATATAATGTGAATCCTATGTACAAACTTCAANGGGGAGGATTCAGGATTCACGAGTGAAGATGAAAGGGAGCGCAGCTCCAGGGCTCAGGGCATCCTTTCGGTTCCAGTCTCTGCTCCCAGGGTTGTTTCTGTCTTTTATTTAAAGACTGTTTCATGTAAGAACACACAGTCCGGGCAATGGGATGACACGGTGCCAGGGTTCCACTGCCTTCTGCTGACCCACACAACATGGACCGTGCCTTGCAAAAAGGCAAGTATAAAAGTATAAAGTATATACAGTATAAAAGTACAAGTATAAAAATATAAAATGTACAAGTTATCGTATGAATTCAAATGGAAGAGACTGGGACTTTTCAATTGGCATAAATGAGTANTCCTATGTACCAACTTCAATCTAGTCAAGGACCTTGTGAAAGCACCTCTCTTTTTATCCAGGTTCTTTATGCACCATCCTTACATAAGAAAGAAAATAAAAAGTAGACAGTGAAAATACAATACACACTTCTGCATTATTGCTGTTCCAGGGAAGCAGCTTTTATATTGCTTACATGGAATAGTGATTTTACAAACTTATATGATATTTGTATACTTCTTAAATTGGCGTTTTTACATTGTAAGTGAAATTCAGCCTTGGGGAATAAAGAAAGGGGGAAGCACAATCTGAACACCAGTCTAGGAATGAAAATGTTGGAGCCCTTTCCATGAGAGTAAATCCACAACAGTGAGGGGATGATTTCCCACCTTAAGTCTACTCTTACTTGCAATAAGAGCGAGCTGGCAGAAGAAGTCTTTACAGAATAGTTGTATGCCAATAACGCAGTGGGAGAAACGGACGGCTACCAAATTCTCCCTATGTGCATTTTCTGCAGGCTGAGGTTAAATCTCTCTTTTTCCACCTGGTGGGCTATAGAAGCACAATAGTGCCTGCAAAATCAGAGAGCATTTCTGAAAATCAGGGCTGGCTTCTTCTTCCTTTCCTTGGGTTCACTTATTAGGAAATAAATAAGGACAGGTAAAATAACTGTCAAGGTTTTATAGTTGATTTTAATCTCTGGGAGGCTGTAGAAGTTAAGAGAAGACTAACTCTTAGATTATATTAAGATAGTAGTTATTTACTCTCTGTGGGAGTGGGCCTCAAATATAGCATCATTACTGCATTCAAATGTATATATTTTTTTTCTCCTCTCATCTCTTTTGGCTGGTCCCTTTGGCCACTGAGGAATGAGGAAGGCTGTCCTTCTGGCCCCTGAATGTGACCCTAGGAGCAAGAAGACCACCTGGTCCTCTGGTTTGGGCTGAATATGTTGTCTTACTGCTGTGAAAGCGTAGAAAGGTCTCACCTTGCTGCCAGTGCCACCATCTCACATTCTGTAATTTAGAGAAACAATCCCACCATCTTTATGAGTTAAGCATTGTCTGGGTGCCCGAGTGTCCTCAGGTACCGCTAAAGTTTTTGCAGTTCAAAAATGTTCAATGTCTTAAGCAATCAGGACTACAGAAAGTTTTTCCTAGTTAAAACTTCTTCTACCGATGCAGTTTTACCAGCTACATCTAGTTGTGAGTGATATTTAATAATTTCAGAGTCCTTTTGCTTTTGGTTCACAATTTGTCAGCATTACTTTATTACTGTTTGCAAAAGTAACAAAAGGTGTTGCAATGGGGATTCATTTGGGCAAATTAAACCTGCAGTGGGGTTTCAAATGCAGGCATTTATCCTCTGGGATTAGACATCAGCAGCCTGTGGAATTATTTCTGACATTTCATCCATCATACACTCAGAATAACTAAACAAACCGGTGCTGCTCTCTCCCTGCTCAAAGAACAACTTTCACAGAGCCTTCCCACGGAAATATCCCAACCTATTAGTGTCAGGAAATTGTGCTTGGAAAGTTAAGAGGAAAAAGAAAAATCTGCAAGTGAAAGGCAGAGATGTTATCGCACGTCAATAATGTGCATTGAGAGTTTGCTTGCAAACAGCTTTTCGTCTGGTGTAAATTGGAGTGACATAACTGGTGTAGGTGTATCGATTTTGTTCAGTGCAGGAACTTACACCATAGGAGGGACTAGATCTGTAATTGCAAGGAACTGGACTTACTCCTCCTAAAGTAAGCTGCCAAATCAGCACTAGGTGAAACGGGAGGAGGGCTGGACCCTCCAAAGACTTCTTTCCTTCCTTGTTATTTGCAAAAGTAAAGTTTAAAACATTTAAGTTTTCACCACAGCCTCTTGCACCCTGCTTTTTTCAGTCTTTTATTGAAACGCCGAGCGCACACTTTGGTGGCCAAAGTGTTTATTTCAACCAGCTCGTTCCTGGCTAAATATGATCAAACTAGGTTAGCTGTAACATTTAAATACCACAGCATCCGTGAACAAAAACTCTGGGCTAGTTTATTATTAGAGGATAATAACCCTTTAATCTATATTTTTTTTTTTTTTAGAAAAGAAGTTGTCTAATAGACCTCAAATTGGTTTCCCATTCTGGAGAGACCTCCAAGGATATATTGCAATTACAGGAGGTCCTCCCCCCGCCTTTAATAACTAATATAATGTGCTTTGAAGTAATGTAGTCTCACACTGAAATCTACAATCAAACACCTAAACTAACAGAAAAGGTAAAACTACCACAAGGGACAATTTAGAAACGGAAGCACATGATCAGATAAAGGAGAAGAAAGTTTTGAAAAGGATTGCAGAGGAGTAACAGGAGATATTGCTGGCGTGTTTCTTACTTCATTGTTGTTTTCCTTCAGTAAAAGTTCTATCAGCTGGGGAGAGTTGCTCACTTCTTTGAAGCTGGCTCTTGTTTCTCTGAAATCAGATTCCTTATTCCCAGGGCTCCACTCCGCGATGCCAGCACAAACACACATCAGCAGCTGCACAGCACTTTAAAGAGTTAGCAAGGAGCTATCAAGCAATTACTTATTCCATTTCAGATCTCTGTCCATTATTTTCACTGAGCAAGTTTGAAGTTGGGGGAACAAAAATCAGAGAAAGCAAATAATCATTTTGGAAGGCTGAGCATCTCACCTAAGGAGCGGAGCTCACCTGCTGTTAACTAAAGAGAGGAGATCCGTAGGTGAGAAGTGCCGATGGGAGGAATAATCCTTTTCCCACGAAAAAAGCCTTGAAAAGTACTTGGGTCTTCACTCTGACGAATACAGCGAGTTTTGGTGTGCTGAGCCGGTGTCAGCCTGACTTCTGCTGGGGACAGGCACAGCCGCGGCTGCTCCTGCAGCTGGGGAGCGCGGTGTGCGGGATGCAGTCCCCTTAGAGCTAGTAGGGCTGTGCTGTGGATGAGTTGGGTAGAATGAAGAGAGAGAAGAAACTCGGCTTGAAATGATCGGATCACTTGCAAAATTAGCTTTTTTTTTTTCGTCTTTGTTGTTTTTACTGAGCTTAGACACGTGCTGTTTTCTAGTGTGTGTGTGCATGTGTCTCTATGTGTGTGAAATACAAGCTATTGTAGAGAGAGATTGACTTTTCCTATAAACAAGTGTACGTTTATCCTTTTGCCCGAAGTGCATGATGAATAAAACCACTAACAAGCCTTTCATAAAATAAGCAATAGTGGAACCATGAACCGCGTTTGCTTCAGAGGCGTCTGCGTGACGGGTTGTTGTTAATAACGCTTGTAGTGGCCCTTGCTTGAGACCAGCGAAGCCAAACGTCATCCCAACAAAAAGGCAGCAACAGCTCAAACGGTCCCTTGCAATCTTATGAGAAAAGATGGGTTTTGCTGTTTGCTCTCAAGTTGCCTATCGGCCTGCGTGGCATTTAATAACTTTGTCAATGGAAGCCCTATGCTGGATAATCTGAGGAAAACGCGAAAAACATTACAGACACCGTTAACCATAGTGAGGAAATCAGAAAGTTTCAGGCTATAACTCCCTACTGCTTCACAGTTTTCTGAATTTTCAGTTACCTACAGCCCATCCTTCCCTGCAATTTTCTTGGCAAAAAACCCCCACATTAATTTTTTAGCCTGAATGGAGTGAGGCAGAGTTTCCCATACATACAGTTGGATATGTTGTTGTAGATGTAGGACTCAGATATTTTGACAGGACACTTTTAATAGTTTTCCACAATTGTTAGCAAAGGCAAAACTCTGTGAGAAAAGGCTTTTCCCCTGTGCTTCCCCCCCCTTTCCCCCTAAATTGGTGAAATCTACTTCTGAATGAGCACCCAGGGTGGATCTCCCTACTTGCATCCCAGCGCCAGAGGTGACCAGTATTCCTGCGGGAGAGATCACTCAAACTCTGCCATTGATTTACAGCCTGGCTCTTCATCTATTCTCCTTTATTAACCTATGTGTAAGTGCATGCAACTGATTAAATGTCTCCAGTACTAGAATTTCAGAAAACTGCTGGATATGGAGCGAATCCTTGTCCGCCAGAGCGATTTAGTAGTTTCGCTGCGGGAGTAAGAGGTGGGAGCTTCTCCATGTGCAGTCCTGGGAGCCAAGCCCGTGGTAACCTTTCCGAGTGACTTTTCCATCTTTGTCCCAGATCAGCTTAATTTCTGTGAGAGCATATTTTTGTGAGCTGGGGCAGAAAGTGGGTGGGAACAAGGCAGGGTGGGACAGCTTGGGAATACAGCCAGGCTTTGCATAAACTGGTAGTTCAGTCATTCACCCAAAACATCAGAGGATCAGTCCTAATCCCCGAGTTAGTTATAAAACAGCGTCAACATGGAAGACAGCGCTGCGCGTTTTTGGAGACACGGGGTTGGATGTCAGCTTCAGGGAGACAAGTACAGATCTGAGTTACAGCAGAGCAGAGACAGGCATCAACTCAGGGCTAAGGATTTCCCCAGACGCTGTAAAATTAGGTTGCTTTATATATTTTTTATCCCCCTAGACTTTTCGAAAATCTGGTTCTGCTTCTAAAACATTCACAAGTAAAGATATTGTGGAGAGTATCTATCTGTAACTAAGTAATTTGTAGCAGATAGCTTTTTAATGAATGATGGATTATTTTTTTTCTGTCCAGAAAGAGGGAAAATATTTTTTCAACCCAGATGCTGGGAGTAGAACGTAATTTACGTGTGGTCCCTATGTGGTGGCAACAACTTTGTTAGTTTGCACAAAGAGACATGAACGGTTTGGGACGAACAGCCCTCGAAAAACAGACCAAGAGGAAACCTGGTCACTTTGGTTTCCAGAGAGGTCCTAAAGACGCTGAGAGAATAAAGCAAGGGTTGTCCTTAGTTCAGTCTTCCATACCGATCAAATTGTTAGGATGTGAACCTATATGCCAAAATTCCTCTCTCTTTCTCGCATAATGCTGGAAGGCCAAAGAGGATCTGTGCTCCATGATGGCCCTTCTTCCCTCTATTGCCTTCATGAAACAAAACACTTTGTAGAGGGTAGATCATCCCTTGCCTTATATTCCCCAAACTGCTCTCTAATTCTAAGCTTTCTACACCTGAAACCTTTGAAAAAAAATTAACATTTCAAAATGTCGGTGAGAAAAGGAGAGACATCTACAATACATTGCGATAATCCTGCCCAGCTGGGGAAATCTCTTTCAGGCAGAGAGGATTTGGCTGAGTACCCAACCTGAAATCAAGACACCAACTCTGATGTATTGCTCCTTGTTTCCTGCCCTTTGATAACCACGTAGGGAAATAAATATTTCTAGATGAGAGAAACCAAATTTTAGGCAGTGAAAGGTAAGTGAGTTGAATCCCACTTATTTTTCACACCTAGATATTTCTATAAGCAGTGTAAAACAAAGTCCCTGTCAAATAAAGCTAAGTTTTATAACATTTTATGGTAGTACCTACATATCTCCCAAAAGACAAGAAAAAGTTTCAAAAGGTTGTGATATCATTTCATGTATGACAGTAGCTGAGAGAGACAGCACAAGGCCTTAGGCTGCAGGGAACAGCTTGATCCTGTATTCCTGAAAATCCTTAGAAATTCTGCCAAAGGACTGGACTAGGTGTACTAAGAATGCTAAGGAAAGAAACTAGGCTGGGCTTGGTGTATTATGATTAGGCTGAGGAGAGATGCTAGACCTGCTGGAATGCTTTCTGTCTTCTTTTAGGTTTCTTACTTGTGATCAAAGGTTAATAAACGTATGTAAGAAATGACCAAGCTGTGTTTTGCCATATGCATATGTGTTCTGGGGAGAAAACACGACTGTAACTGTTTCTGCACATCAAGGGTATACATCACTGGAAAGGTCAATAATGGCAAATCCAGGCGAAATTACGGCCCTGTTGGTGCCAAGTGCAAACTTTGCTTTGATGCAAGTGGGGTAAGCTTCCCAAGTAAAATTTGCTGATTTCTTCATTTGGACATCATGCCCTTTGTCTCAAGTAGCCGAGGTCACAAATGCCTCAAATCAACATGGCCACAAAAGGCATACAATGGAGTAAGTGGTCAACCATTATTGCTAAAGCGGGTTTCCTTACAAGAAAGTTTAGCCTTGACTAGAAACTCTATTGTATGACAAGATCACAAAGACCAATTATCACTCCAACAGCCAACACCTTACAGGGAATTTAGAGTAAAATGTTTATCTCTGACCTGCCTTGTGGATCACCTAGTGGTCTACAGGCACTCTACGCATCAGTTGACATCAACAAGGCTGATAGAAAAGTATGCATCAAGGTGACCCTAACTTCTGCTTTGATTAATCGACTTTATAATTTTTCACTTTGTAGGGGGGAAAAAAGGGAATATATCATTAACCTCCTGTGAAAGGATTGTATCTCAATCAAGTATAATTATTTTTCTAGATTAAACAATTACAACCTCTTCTTGTACTAATACATGTTGTCTTAGCTCAAATCTGGTATCAGTGAAAAGGTAGTTAATGTATTGACCTAAAATAAATTGTACTAGGGCTTTTTTTTGTATGGTGCAATCTGGAAAAGGCTGTGCCTTCTCCATCGAAACAACTTAGAACAAAGGCTATATAATACAAAGGAAAGAGTTACTGAGGACCATGGCTTTGTAATACTGGATTTACTGTTAATAACTGCTAATAAATCATTGAATATTTAGGGAGAGTCCTGAGCAATTCACAAATATCCAGATTTTTTTTTAAATTTTATTTTTTTTAACAAACAAAAAACCGAAACCAAACCAGCAAATTTTTAGTAAGATGTATAACCTTAAGCTATAGGAAGTGTCAAAATACATTTAAATGCATGTCAAGAACTGTGTGGTCTTGCTTAATTCTTATTTGGGGATCACTTTACCCAATCAGAAGTTTTACATTCCTTTCTTATTCTGGGTGTAAGACCACGCTATTCACACTGGTTTCCAAGTATGACAGATTCCAGCCCAATCCGATACTGCAGTGACTGTTCATTTCCCACTGGTGATCACCCCCTCATCGTATGGCTGCAAAGAGAAGCACAGAGAAGGATCACAAGACTCTTTATAATAATAATATACACTTCACATGCATCCATATTTTAGCACTGAAGCTAAAACATTGTGCTCTGCTTCATTATTGTGCCATTTTGTTTGGTGCAAATCTTAAAAATTAACTGGAGATCAGTATTACTTGTTGAGCTTGTTTCCTTTATTTTTTTTCTTTCTCTTTCTTGCCAACTTAATTTGTGCAGATCATCCCATGCCAAGTAGCAGGTACATAAAATAAACAGACATATTTGCAGACAACACGGTGGCAAAGGATTGAAAACGTTGCTCTTCAAAAACCCCGAGAGCTTTCTTCATCATGTACTTATTTGGACTGTACTAATACAATTGCTTGTGCATGTGTTTTGTACATAGATTTTTAGGACGTTTTAATTTGTTAGGCTACAGCTCTGCTCTACACCTCTGCCTGCTGCTTTTTCACCACTTTTTATAAGATTTTGGCTGTAGCCCTGGTTGCAATGCACGAGTTTAATTAAAATCTGCAGATGTTTTCCATAGACTCTGTAGAGTGGGATTTATGTTTCGTCAATGAATGTACACTGGCTCTTGCTTGAATATATGATATTCAATACATGAAATATTGAATATATGGACATGTACACTTTAAACACATGTGCAGTAAGTAGATCCTTTCTCAAGAAACAAGAACAAAACATGCAAGCATGTTCCCTGTGAGAAATAAAACTTCGACATGAGGGCTATCCCAGGTCTGGAAGCTGTCACTTGTGCGGTATATGCAGAGATAAGGAGGAAGCTATAATATAAACACAGAGAAAAGACTCGGTTTTCATTCCAGTTCAATTTGCCAGAGCATGATCTTTTGCCTACATGCTGAAAGCAGGGCAAAAACCTCTTTCAACTGTCAAACCAGATGGCTGAAAGGCTGGCAGCTGCTTGCGGAGCGGGCACACCTTGCCTTTGCCCGAAGAAGGAGGTGTTTTAATCACGGCCGTGGTGATGGAAGGGCTGGGAGGGCTCACCTTTGAGGCACCGACCGCAATAAACACAACATAACGTCTCTCTGCTGCAACCCCAGCCGGTTCCTGCTTCGGCATTCCCGGCACACACTCGGCTCGCTGCACGCTCCCAAACATAACTCGCCTACAAGCTCCCGTGTCGCTTTGCATCGCTGAGCCTGGCCTTTCAGAAACCGCAGGATAACGCTTCCTCGTCATCCCAGCAAACTGTAATTCCGTGTTTACCGAAAAAAAGAGGAAAAAGAATGAAACGAATTTCAAAAACCCTCTTAATTATTGATATGTATAAAAATTGTCCTCTTGTGTTCTGAAAACTGGTGTAAAATGTCACAGCTAGAGAGTTTCTTCCCAGTAAGTTATTCTCAGTAAATTTGGTCTGCTCGTTGCACGCATACACATATAGATATCTCAGATCTGTCTTTATATACGCTTCCTCTTCATGAAAAGCATTCTGACTACTTAACAGGCATGTGGGATCCTGCATAAATTATGCTGATTCTATATGATTCAAACTATAAAATATAAAATTACATTGCATTTTTGATAAGTATACACACAAAACATGTGGAACGTGAAAGGTCAGACTGGAAATTCCTCTTTCTCATTTGTGAATAATATTTTTTTTTTTTCATCCAAGGACCCCACTGGTTTCAACTGGGCTGAGTCAGAAGTCTCATGTGAGACCATGGTCTGGCCTGGTTTTAGGACCACTTCAGGGCTCCAGTCTTGCAATCTGGTCTGTGCATAGACAGACCGATGTCAGTGGGCTGCCTTTTTGGCTTGGGAAGGCATTTCATGGATCAAGGCCATAATAGTTAACTCAGCTACCCAAACAAGAACATGATGAAGCTCACTGCAACCTTTAATTTGATGTCTTTGACATTATATTAACTTTTAGCTTCATAGATGTGTGGTGTTTCTCTACCAAAAAATTATATTCTTACAATATTCCCATGGCTCTAAGGAGACAGATAAATACCTCACACAGGTTGGAAAATGAGCAGTATTTAGTATATGTGAGGTGGACTACGCCAGCAGAAAGGCAATGCCTACAGAAAAGGTGATCTTTTCAGCACACCCATTCTTCCCCTTGAGTTCTCATATGCTTTTTTCCCCTTTATCTTTGCTCCCTTATGCTGAAGTTTCCAAACTTCCTTGTGTACGTGCTGTCATAGGGATTACGTACGCGTTTTCAGAAATATTCACTTTCTGTGAATGCTGCTCAGTTCACACAAAGATGGATGCGGCCTCAAAAAACAGCTATACTTTGGTGCTGGAGATGGGATTTCTAGTTTTAGATTTGGAGATGTTGGTACTTAGAGGGTGGTTCTGGTTGCACAGGGATCTGCTCTCGCAGCGCGGTGGGTGCTGAGACAACTCCCTTCGAAGCCTGTGGAAACTCTCCCACCGACTTCCAAACCAGACTGAGCCGTGCCTGAAATCTGCAGCCTGTTTTTCCAGTCTCAGTCACCAGCACGGTCTCCTTTCTGGGTATCACGGGTATGGAAGCTAAATTAGCCACCCAAAAAATTTGACAGACCATTAGCCAGAGGTGCAATCGCTGTGACAGTGGAACAAAGGTACCTACACATTTTAGAGAGCTTTACAGTGCCAGTCTGCTTTCACTGCTATCCATTTTAATATTACCTGTGATCAGAAGTACGAGTACTCTCTACAGGGTACTTTTCATATACTTTTAGTGGACTCTGCCTGGCACATTCACTGATCTCTGCAGCACTTCAGCATGTTCTCTTTTTATAGATGTAGCAGACATCTCACTCCCTTAATATATGGCATACAGATAGATGGAAGCACCTACGTGATCCCGGTTCCGGTGGTGTGCATTGGTATGACAAGTCAGGCATGCATTACAAGCAGGAAGACTGGGGCTTGACTTGAATAAAAGTGTCCTGTTGTATGGTGCATAAGATGATCTTTAGTGACTTTATCTGGCCGCTATTTTCCAAAGCACGAACACCAGTGTAAGCTTTGTCTGTTACCAACTGTTAAGCACGCTGTGATGAAGTCCATATGCACCTACAGGTTCAGTTTTTAAATACATCTTCCCCGAGTGTAAGCAAAAATGTTGGAGGATGTGGAGGACCTGGAAGAAAATTTTGCTTTGGGGATTCAGAGTCTCTCGGCTCATCAAGTAACGCTGGTGTGCTGCCTGCCTACAACTGGTTGTCTGGATTAGAGCAGGTCTGGAAGGTCTCAGAATGAACCCATGGAGAAATGAATGATTTCTGCATCTCCCTGGCTCATGAAAAGTCACGTTGCTGCCCACGAAGGTGCAAAGGTTGAATAAACCGTCGTTGCAGGTATTATGAATCCAATACATTGCCTTATTTTGGATGGTCATTTGGATACCTCCCAGGAGCTGCAGAACACTCTGAAGGGCATCCCAGTGGGATTGCTCCTTGCTGCATTTACAAGGAGCTCTTCTGAACCTTCGCACACGCTGCAGAAGGTAATGAAGACAAGTACTGTCTCCCTGACCTGTTACCGCTTCCGTCCATTTTCCATTCAGAAGCTGTTTCACCCCTGCACGTGTTCGGCACAGTCTTCCCTGTCTGTGCACTCAATGTGATCTGAATACAGCCGTCAAAATCTGGATCAAGGCACAGTTCAAATTAGATTTCCTTGCCGTAGTGGAAGGAAAGATTCTTGTAAAGCTCTTCTGTGCCATGTTTCAACTATCTACAGCCACTTGCTTTGGATGAAACTTTTGTTGTGGTTGATAAAAAGGTGGATACTTTTAATTAACTTCTTGCTTTTACTTAAAAAAGACAGCTTGGAGCAAAGGTGAAGACCTCAAAGCTTAGCCCCAGATGTGAAGGTTTCAAAGTAAAGGTTAGAAAAATGCAAATACTTAAATATAGGCGTTTAAAATGAAAACCAGTACACCTCCTTAGCCATGGTTATTTTCTGTACTAATCTACCTGTCTGTACAAAATGGGGAGACAAACACATAACTAATTTTAAGTAATTTCTGCTGTCAATGAAGGGGATGGTATTAAAATAACTATTTGCATGATAATATTAATAATAACGCCAGAAAAATTAATGCCACTGAGTACAAAGGAATGTGTGAAACAAATAGGGGTCAGGATCAGGAACACTGAAATGTGAATATTCAATTAATAATAATAGAAAAGATGTGGGGCATGGTATGTAAATGAAGGCTGCCTGGGGCCAAATGCTCTCAATAGCGAAGCCAACAAGATATTAAAAACACCCCACATGACTTTGTTTTTCAGCTCATGAGCACACCCTTGTTGAAAATACGTTTATCTGTTCTAACAGCAAAAACAAACCCATTCCATAATGTATGTATTAGGAGGATGTATAACTTGCGCAGCGTTCACGGATAGGGAAACGTGACTGCTTACAGTAAGTGCTGTGAAAGGGGAGGGGGGAAGAAGGAAGAGCGGCAAGAAGGACAGATGCTTGAGGAGGAAAAACTTGCTAACCAGAGGTTTTTACATGGACCACAGCATCCCGTGCCCCACATGCTGATTTCTCGAGCAGACCTGTTGCCAAGATAAATTTTTTCTTGGACTCCAGAATTTATAGGATGTGCTTGGCTTGCATCAAGAACACAGCAGTTCTTTCGCCACACAAACAGCTCTATCTAGCTAGGCTGGATATAAACAGAAAGACTGCTTCACTAATTATTTATACAAAGACAAAGATAGCTGCATTCTGGAAGGTTCCTAGGAACTGGATTTTTTTTTTTTTCCTGGTCTTTGTGTGTTTTTGACTTTCAGGGCTGTTGGACTCCATTAAAAAGCATCTAGACCTTCAACCACAGGAAGGTAATTCACAAGTCTACTACTCTGATTTATGCAGTGATTTTTTTCCCCTTTCTTTATTCTTTTTCTTGGGAGTATTGATAGTGCTTATTTAATAGTAAAGTATTTCTATAAAGCAGGATCCTTACATGGACAAGAAGTTGCTTCCTGACTTTTGAGACTACCCGTGTGAGCAAGAAGTAACCCAGAGCCACCAGCACGAACCTCACTGCAAAAGTTGGCATTAAGAGAAGATTCTTAAATGTCCTGGAAAGGCACTACAGTGACATGCTCCATGAAATGGTGACTTTTTCAAATCAATATGACCACCTTTATGAGTCAAACGAAACTTGTACATAAGTATTTCCAGATTCAAGCCTACTGTTTTTTTAAATTACGCTCCCTCTTCTTTCCCTCTTTCTCCCCACTTTTGGACCAAGGAGTTGAAATACTGAAACAGGCTTAGCAAGGGGAATAAGAGGAAAATAATTTTATGAGGGCTTCACATACCATTATCCCTGTCCTCTCACTTGTTTGTGAAACGCAGCTGAAGTGTGGAATATACAAAATAATTTCCTAGCAGTTTACAG
>VXBO01011423.1:41673-70201 GCA_013400135.1 Rhinoptilus africanus
AAAAAAAGAAAACCAGATTTTTTTCCCCCCTGCTATTACCATTGTTTGAAATTTTTTGTACTGTGTGAGTATAATTTCTGTAGGGTGGTGGAAGTACTGAAAAATCTAATATCCAATGTAAAAAAGGTATAGCAGTTCATGTTTTTGTATTGCTCCATGTGACAGTGGGTAGAAAAATGTAGCTCTTATTACATTTTTTATTGGTGGCATAAAGGTTTGTTCAACATCTAGAAACAGTTAGTGTGGAAATAGGATCTTTCAGGAAAATTGGAGTGATATCAGAGCTTAATTTCCCCAAATCAGTGTATTTTGTTAAAGCGCTTATCTTATACATCCTAAAATACCTTCTGTGTCCATGTCAGTGTTTCTTCACCCCTGAATAGAGAAGGTGACCCTCATGACCCTCACTTTGGGATGCAGAAGGTTAATCCGTAGTAGTGGTGGACCCACTCCTTGACACTGACATCTGTAAGTAACTGCCACCAGGATGGACATGGTGCTCACCGACACGGGGAGCAGCAGGGAGTTGTGTGGCTGCTCCATTCTATGTGGCAGGTCATTGTACAGGTCAGCACGAATATCGGGCAGGAGCACGGCCCTTGGGCTCTTTTGGGAAATTTGTGCCTTAGTATGGTGAATCTATTGCCACCAATTGTCTCTGTTTCGGAGGGCAAAGGAAGCCAACTTAGTTTTGGACAGTAAAAGAGGCCAACTTGTTTTATTTTATTTGATCTATTATTAACCATTAACCATTAACCCATATCATGTCCAACACTGCCTCTTTACCTTGACCTTTGGAGGAACTCCATTGTGGCCTTGTAGGTCAACACCCATTTTTAAGGAGCAACCCTTGGACAGATAAATACAAGGCTGCCAACAAGAGGTGGCAAGCTCCAATATGGTCCTTCTTGGTCTACAGCTGCCATAGGTCTACTAGTTTGAGATAGACCCCATGCATTGCAGGTTGCACCCCGATCTCCAGGCAGAATACCCTAAACTGGGCAACAAAGCTGGTGAAAGAGCTGGAAGGCATGGAGTGTCTGAGGACACTGGCTTTGCCTAGTTTGGAGTGAAGGAGGCTGAGGGGTGACCTCATTGCTCCCTACAACTTCCCGAGGAGGCGAAGAGGAGATAGAGGTGCTGATCTCTTCTGCCTGGGGTCCAGGGACAGGATGCATGGGAACAGTTCAAAGCTGTGTCAGGAGAGGTCCAGACTGGACATTAGGAAGCATTTCTATACTGAGAGGGCGGTCAAAGACTGGAACAGGCTTCCTAGAGAGGTGGTTGGTGCCCCAAGCCTGACGGTGTTTAAGAGGCATTTGGACAATGCCCTTAATAATATGTTTTAACTTTTGGTCTGCCCTGAAGTGGTCAAGTGGTTGGACTAGGTGGTCATTGTAGGTCCCTTCCAAGTGAAATTCTATTCTATTCTTGAATTAATGGCTCAAGATAAGGAGACTGCATCTAAGGCGCAAGCCAGACCCTTTGCATTACTCTTGCAGTGTTCCCACCTGCTGCTCACAGTGAAGGTCAGTCCCCAGAGAATGGTCTAGACAGCATATTCAGCATCTGTAATGTCCCTTTCTTTTCTGTCACACAATATTTTGAAGTTGAACCTTTTTGAAGTATTTGGTTTGGTCTCCACATGGACAGACATAAAGCTGTGGCAACTCCAAGCTTGTCCATGGGTCTTTGGAGACCCTGTTAATTGAAGTGGGATAAAACAGCTTCCAGGTTATTCCACTCTTGACAAGGAGCAGGACAAGGAGGGATCTAAACTGAAGATTTGAGGTCTACATGAACCAAGCTGAATGTGGAAGGACAGAAGAACCTTGGCCAACACATATTTAATGAAAGCTGTGTGACATTAAACAACCACAGATGTATGTAATAGATTTTGTGGTGTCACAATAGGCTACATCCCAATAAGCCACCTGAACACACAAATATGTCACAGATAGCATGGTTTACATTTTTAATGCATTTCCTTGTGTGAGGCTTGGAAAAGCCTCTTCCTCACCCATTGCCACAGGCTACGTGTGTGTGGCAGCAGCAGCACTCCATCTCCAAAACGTCCTGTATCGTGAAAAAGAAAGTCATAACAGAAAGGCTGGCCAGAGGAATCCCACGAGTCCTTCCATTTACACCAAATTTGAGGTGTCAGCACCTGTACTGACGCTGCTGTTCCTTGGACGGTGTCCATGACACAAACCCCCTCTGTACGCAGAGCCAGAGCAGTGGGGGCTGCCTGCTGTGGAAGTGTCAGTTCCAGCATTGGGCGCAAACTTTGATGGTGCCAGTGTCCTTTTTGCCCCCCTCTACCTCAAGCGAGACAGAATAATCGTGAAATATTTTGTAGCAGGTGTTCGAGACCTAAGCGGGGTAACGCAGCAGTTTTGGAAGAAGCGTTGGAATGGGAATATGCCGCTGAGCTCTCCATCTGGAGAGGAAACCCAGAACCACCTTTTCCTCGTGAGCTGTGGGAAGGACATGGGAGCATCTGTTTGGGGGTTTGTAGAAGAGAAATTCTTGCTTGTTCCTAAAAGTCTCCATATATTTTTATTTGCATTGTATATTTTCCCCTTGGCTGTACTGGAGATCTTTTGTTTTATACTGGCATGTCCCGGAACATTTTTAAGTTATAAAAAAAAATTATCTCAGGGCTCCACAAACAAACTATGTTTTTTTTTTTTTTCCTATCCCTAGGTTTTTATTAACGTCAGTGGGACTAATTCTCTATTGCTCTGCACCTTGCGTAGGCGTTCATACTGGTGCCAAATGGGTGTAAAACGCTGACTAAAACTACACAACATGCCTCTAACTGATTGAGCTGGAGCTCTGGGATCACACACAGAGAAATCTGCGTCCAAACCTTACATCTCCGGTGGGTGTGTTGAGCCTCTCCAGATGGCGAGTGAGATTCCAGGTGTTAAAAAGGACACTTTCTCTCCCACTTCTATCTCTGCAGCAAAAGGCTGATAAGCCTTTCGTACAGTCCTTTAAATTAGGAGGGATCATACCACAGGCATGCAGACATATATATGTATATATACGATTTCCTACTTTTTAAGTTATGGAGATTATATATGTATATGATCTCTTCTACATATATACATATATATGAGGTACTTTAAAATGACAGGCTTTTAGGAAAAAGAAAATATTAATCTGAAGTACTGTTATAGAATATGGACTTAATTTTCGTGAGCAGTGCTCTACCTAAATGCAGTTTAGTCTGCTGCCTGTGCCAGCTGCGAGCCATGGAAAGAAGGGGCAGGGAGCAGTTGAATGCCACAGGAGGGCTGTTTTTGCCAACAGTTGAACTCTTCGTCCAGCAGGAATGGCAATCCGCCGTCTCCCAGCAATGGCAGTTGACTTGCTTCAGCTGGACGTGAGTTCTGGCAATTTTTGACAGCCAGGGCATGCCACGCAGAGCACAAGGGCTCAGATCTTGAGGACCGGCCAAGGCTCCCAGAGGGCCAGAGGTCAAACATCAGTTTCACATTTTAAGGGTCAGAGAGATATCTGGTTGGGGTTGTGAGCAGTTTGGGGTTGGAGCTTGGGGTAAGCTGCCCATGTCAACATAGCCGCTACTCATTATGACCACGCTGACATAGAAATTACAGCTTTGGCAATTTCAAATCCTCATTGCAGTAGCTGTGTAACGAGAGGAACAATAGAGAACTAGACTTCGGTATACAATGCACTTTAATAAAATTCTTCATATGATTTGATTTCTAAAGGATCTCTCATCAGCCTATTCCCTGCATTTTTGTGACAGTCACCACAAACATTGGCACAAGACTGACTTAGAACGGAAAATATTATCAGGAAAAATGGGTTTTCTCAATATGTTGAATACACTGCCAAAACCCCCCTGCAATCCACCTGCAGTCGTGAGAATAAGCAGAGTTAAATAACCAAGTATGGACTTTATCTACTCCTCATATGATAACAAAAAAAACCCCCACAACCAAAAGACAAGAAAACAGATGTTTAATCATAATCAAACTAATATTCATAATATACATCACTGATAACTTTCTGTGAAAAGATTCCTCCATGTAAAGCTCTGGGATAACTGTAATGAATGGCGATAGACACCGGTCCTCAAATAAATTTAAGGTTTCCATCAGAAAACTTATCCTTGGGGCCTTATGATGAGTAACCCTTTTGACCTGGCATCAAACCACATTTCTCATCTCAGAGACCCTTTAATGGAAGATCTCTGCTCTTGTGCATTTCTTGAATAATAATTTGTCTCATAGACTTCAGAGGAAAAACCCCCTGCTTTTCCTAGTTTGATCATTTATGCATCTGGCAGCTCAGACACAAACAGGCTGGCATCATAACCTTTGGAAAATTAAAAAAAAAACAAAAGAGGTTGACTTATGGTAACCAAGAATTGTTTTTGCCCCATTCTTTACAAACAGGACAAATTGGGTACTGATAATTTACAAACATTAGTGTAACCCGTCAAAGCCAATTTAGGATGCAGCACAATGTTGAATAGTAACTGTCTTGATAGTAACACTGGGAAAAAACATAATTTTTCTGGGCACTATATTTACCATAGTCAAATCCCTATTCATCCCCCACTCAGGCAAGACTACACTGAAGAGGAATTTTCCTGAGTTGGAGAAACGGGGATTTGGCCATATGTAGAAAGTTAATTTCCCCCCTTCATGAACTCAAGCTCTGATTAAAAAAGAAGTAATTATAATTTTTCGGCAAATTAACTCTAAGTTTATTAAAACCATTCAGTCTGTTAATCTATATTGTCAAGTTACGTTTAATACTTATTATGAGATTAAACTACTAAAATATCTCTAGTTCAAGGAAATATCTTCAAACTTCAGTCATAAAAGAACTGTATTAAAGCAAACATTCAGATTAATTGATGATGGGATCGTTTAGTGTCTAACAGCAAAGAAGAAACCTCAGATTAAATCTATTAGCGTTGGATGAAATCTTGAGGTCATCACCTACTCTTTGCAATCACTCCCCAAAATGTTTATACATGTAAGTACTGACTAAAAATGAATTAATAACTTCAAGATTTGATCTGATGTTATTAAAGTTTTTGCTGATTGTTTACTGTGTCTGATCAGCTTATGTAAATACTCTAAACAGTTGCATTGTCTTTAATTGCCATGCAATAGATGCAGTTACAGGCTAGTTAAAAGCATGTGTCTTGAACATAAAAGAATAGGAATCATTCTAACTTAATTTCAAGATTTCTGTAAAAATAAATATATCAAAATATAATAAAGCCTCTGAATTTTGACAGCCAAATGTTAAAACCCTGTTAAAATCGTAAAAAAATGACAAGCAATTTTGAAATTGATAATTTTCTTCTGCATTTTAATACATTTCATAAACAAGAATTGCAGTAACAAGCCAAGACTGCTAGCACGTCCTACAAAAGTTTTGCTAACATTTAGTGAAAAACATACAGAGAAAACAGGCTGATACTCCTTTGCAAGCAACTTTTCATATGAAAACGGATTTAGCACATTTGACTTATGTCAAAGTGTAGAAGAATATGATTTAATGCAAATATACAGGAAAAGTTATTGGAATGGGCTGGAAAAGCAGAAAAAGCTTTGTGCATACCTTGGCAAAGATTATCTTTCCAGACACCTAGTACAACAAGTACAGTTATTTGTAACATTCGTATTTCCTTTCACTGATGAATATCAGTTATTACAATGGTGTTTGGTGGTCTCTGCCATTTCCCTGGCATAGCAAAAGAGTGGAAAGAAAGTTATCTGGGAAGAAAATTATTACTTTTCTGCCCTAGATTGATTATATTAATTACAGGAACCAAAGTTGTGTTGTGCTGTTAAGTGACTTTGTGTGCTACTCGACAATTCTTCTACCTGGCTCAAGGATGCGTTCCAGGGATTGGCCAAGAAGGAGGAGAACCCTCGCTAAACCACATACTTCTCTCTCCCTCTCAAAACATGAGAACTGGAGCATTTATTGTAGGGCACCGCATCCAGTCACAGAGAGCTCCTTGCAGCAGAATGAGAGGATAAGGACAGACCTGCAGATTTCCGGGTGATTGTCTCCTGTAAGTGGAAACACTGCTCATGCGTGGTGCCGCGACTTGTGGTCAACAGGTGGAAGTTTCTTCCCCTTAATAACCGATGTTGCAACATCTCCTAGTTTGTTTTAGTGCCAGAAAACCTCGCTTAGTTTAAAGAACAACTGCCAGGAACTTAAGAGCCATTGGCTTTGGTGACCACCAAAGAGGCTATTTTTTTTTAGAAACACTTGAAAAACAACTACTGCTGGGATCACAAGGGAATAGTGATCCCTCTACATAAATTCAATTTGTCCATAACCTCTTGACCCAGACTATAAATAACCTTCATATATTTCACACACAGAGAGACATGAATTAAATTAGATGAACAATGTATATAAATATTTACTTTACAAAAATACAAACTAAATATAAAGTGCCATATGAACAATGCATCTATTAGCAAATGGTTAATTCCCTGTGCCAGTCGATAACCGGATTACATGTCTACCTACTCCGTTTGCTGTGCCACTCTATTAGTTGCAGGCACAAAAAGATAGCAAAGAAAATATTAATCAGTTGGCAGTTTCAGCAAAGGTTACACTAGAGACAAAGGAAAGGAGAGGCTGAGTTCTGGCTCTGGGAAAGGCACGTATGATTTTCTGGGGCAGGCTATGAAGTATGGAACAGGAAGAAAGAAACAATGAAAAAAGAAGACATTTTTATTTCTGAAAAATGTTCTCGGTGAGTTTATTTAATGTGTTTTATTTGCACACACAATTAGTACGATAATAATAGCAAAAGACCTAAATGAATGTGCCAGAATTCCGAAGTCCTAAATCAGAAAATGTTTATGGGAGAGAATAATTCCCTCAGTTTTACACCTAAAATCCAAGTATCCCACAGATTAAAAAACCACTGCCTTGGTTTTTTTTTCCTAAATTCCTCTTTGTGCTTTAAAACCTGTGAAATTTATCCTCTCTGATGCATTGGATCCCTTATTTTTTAAAATACAGAATTTAAACCAGTGGTAACGTTTAGGGTAGAAAAATAACTGGAAGTGGCATAGGTAAGAAAGTACCGAACTGTGCTACTTGTTTCGATGTTAGCATAACTCCTTTCTGAAAATTCAGGGAAAGACAAAAAGATTAAATTCATGGACTATTTCACCTTGATTTTTTTTTCAAAATTGAATTTGTACCTTTCAAATATAATGATGCAGATTTACACTTCCAAAGAAAGAAAAAATAATTGTTAAGCAGTAGAAATCAGAGAACCTGATGGAAATGTCTAGTTTTTTTCATCTTTGTTGAGCACGCATCTTCTATGAGAGACTGACGGTTTGTCCTATTACTATGAGGTAGCACAGGGCCAGACAACAGCCATTGACCAGCCACAAAAAAAAAAGATGAGGGCCATAGAAACTCTCTACTTCTTGTATACCTTTAGGTGACCATGTTCGTGACCCTACAGAGTGCAAGAGCAAAAAGGGCAGAGAGTAGGCAGCAGCCTTCTTCCCAGGCATGAGGTAAGGAAACCTGATGGATAAAAAACCGTTGCAAACTCAAACATATCCTTCCAAAACTTTGACCAAACCCTTTTTAATGAAAAGAGGCCAAACTTGCAGGTGACACAGGCAGCACCAGTGCAGACACTGCTGCAAGTTTGGTATTACATGCAGCAAAGGATCCCATAGTGGGTCTGCAAGTTATGTTATGACTCACTGTGGACCAGCAGAAGTTGAGAAAGAAAACTCTCTAGGACAATCAATAACAAGAATGGCCTTTTGCCAATGTCTGTTTAATTTAGAATTATGCTATTCGGTAGTGACTAACCCTTTTGCAGCACCAGCTAGTTAACATTAGGTCATGAAAAGCAGAGGAAACGATAGTAGCACAAGGTATTCCCTTAACTAAATAATAAAATATAGAGTCATATATTCACAGAATCATATAACAGTTTGGGTGGGAAGGTACCTTTAAAGGTCATGTAGCCCAAGGCCCTGCAATGAGCAGGGTCATCTTCAACTAGACCAGGTTGTTCAGAGCCCCGTTCAACCTGACCTGGAATGTTTCCAGGTTTACGGCATCTCCCACCTTTCACAGCAGCCTGGAACAGTGTTTCACCACCCTCAGCACAAAACATTTCCTATATCTAGTCTGAATCTAGCTTTTAGTTTAAGACCATTACCACTTTGTCCAATTGCGACAGCTTCTGCTAAAATGTTTGTCCCCATCTTTCTTATAAGCTCCCTATAAGTACTGAAAGGCGACAAGGAGATCTCCATGGATCCTTCTCCAGGCTGACCCCGCCCAGCTCTCTCAGCCTGTCCCCACAGCAGAGGGGCTCCAGCCCCCCCAGCATCTCCGTGTCCCTCCTCCGGCCCCGCTCCAACAGCTCCGTCTCCTTCTGCTGTGGGTGCCCCAGCGCTGGAGGCAGCACTGCAGGGGGGGCTCACCCAGCGGAGCAGAGGGGCAGAATCCCCCCCTCACCCCCCTGCCCATGCTGCTGGGAGGTTTCTGGGCTGTGATGGCACACCACCAGCTCATGTGTGAGCTTTCACCTCCTAGTACCCCCAGGTCCTTCTCGGTAGGGCTACTCTCCTTCCTTTCATCTCCCAGACTTTATCGATACCAGGGGTTGACCATGGCCCTGCACTTGGCCTTGTTGAACCTCATGAGCGTCACACAGGCCCACTTCTTGAGCTTGTCCAGGTCCCTCTAGATGGTGTCCCATCCCTCAGGTGTGTCAACTGCACCACGTACCTTGTTGTCATCAAAATATACGGTCTACGAGTGCAAATAATGAAAGAGGAAATAAATCTGCAATCAATACACTTGAAACTATTACGTGGGTCTACCACAGATTTAATGGTGATTACTTAATCTCACTTGGGTCCACCTTTCCATGGAACTTTCAGTTTTTAAACCGAGGTCCATTCATGTGGAGTAAGCTGGTCATAACTCCTATGCCTTCATGTTTCCCCCGAAGCAGTTGGAAACAATCCTGCTTCAGCTTTATTTGTTTTAATTTGAGTTTAGGAAAGTATAAAGTTAAGGCGGGACCTCAAGAACTCAAAGAAATTTCAGAGCTGAAACTTTGCCAGGTAACATAAATAGATTAGCGCATACACTGACAGGCCGGGAGCAGTTAAGAAAAAAAGATCAAAGAAGCTACAAGAAATAAAAATAGCCAGAGATCTCTAGAACAGATATCATATTATTAAATTAATTACCAGTGTAAGTGGCACATATGGAGACAGTACCACATGCTAAAGCGAGGGGACAGCCAGGTCGGATGTTGAATTTCTCTGTTCCTCTGTTTCTTCCTTTCTCCACTGCATTAATCGCCAAGTCAAAGGGTGGCTGCTTCTGACCATAAGTTTCACTGGAGTTTTATCTAGTCAGTGGGGAGTCTGCAAATTAATCTGGAATGCTGCAGCATAATTCAGTGGATTATGCTTTCAAATAAAATCTCTGGACATTACCCTCTATTTTCTGTTTCATATTTTCACCCCCTTATCTCAGGTGACTGTCTTACAGTGGTTGTGATTAAAGATTTAAAGTTAACTCTAGTTACCGTACTACAGCATCTGAAATACTGAGCCCATTTTCTCCAATAAGACAGATACATCACGATAAATATTTTAATGACAAAGTCATTATTTTTCTTCTGCATGATTACTGTTAAAAGCCCTCAAATATTTATAGACTTTTATTACATCTCCTCATTGTCAACACTTACCAATACTCAGAACTTAACCTTTTTCTAGTGAATCTGCTCCCCCACTCTTCTAATGAATTTTTGTTTCTGAATTCTATTTCAAGGTCACTTTTCACAGGAAATAAAAACGTGGCCTTAGCAGGCTGATGTGTGGCATGAAAATGATGGAGCAATTTGAGGAATTCAGTAATAGCAAATTACCAGGACTGAATGATCTCCCCCCTGAATTCTGAATCAAGAAAATCATTAAATACAGTATATATAGATGGTAATATACATTGTCTTTTTAAGATAGTAATAATAATTTGTAACACCTCCCGTCCCCTTTCTTAGTGATTAAAGGCACTAATACTGTTAACTTTGCAGGTTTGAGTTTCTTTTACTAAATGGTGTGAAATTCGAGATTCATTTTGGTGCTGGGAAAACTGTTGAGCTCTTCTAAAGAAGGCGATAATGCAGAACTTGGAGGAGAATAAGGACCAAAACGACACTGCTTCTGACAACAGGAGCTGAATTAGGGCAAAACAGGTAAAGGTGAACAAGGAATAAAAAACCCCTGGACTTTCCAAAATCTTATGATAAAGATAAGCTAAAGAGAGTGTTTATGGAAATAAATTGTTGTGTTGGAAGGAATGGACTCCTATCTTGGATTAAACTGTGTATTATTTTATTATTTGTAGTGTGTCAATCCTCTCCTCTCAGCACGAAGGTGAATTAAAACTGTACGGGCAAATAGTGAGGATGGATAATCACCTCTGCTGTGTTACTCTGGAGAAGTCCATACAGCTGACTGGCAAGGAGAAGGTAAGAGCTAGCTCTAATAAGTCAATAAGTTGCTTTGAGGGGCTACCATATTAATTTGGCCAGCGGAAGGCTGTTGGGGGAACCGAGATGGTTGTTAAGCTCTGATGGTCTCTGCCAACTCTTTGCAGGGTTGAACACTGCGCAGTGACCTGTCTGTCTCTCCATCCCAAGCTGGGGCTCTGCCTGCTCCTGATACTGAGCCTGACTCTCCTGATTTGTCCTGTAGGAGCCTACTACGGAGCCTACAAGGATGTCAATAGTGCCAGTGAGGACCCATGCAAGATTGCTTGTGAGGAGCAATGAGCCAGCTTGTGTTCAGGCAGGCCTATACTTAAAAGAATAGCAATAACTCAACCAGCAATTAAATAAGGGTTTTTTTTTGGTGTGTGCTCTAAACCTGTTAATAATACAGGCATCAGGGTCCCACATCTTGTTGGGTGTAGAGGCACATCCAGGTTCGTTCACCTCACTTTGGGAAGGACACCTTTGTCACTCAGGTGGCACGCCTTGGACATAGGTTTTATTTAGCGTGTTGGATTGCAAAACAAATGTCTAGACCTCAGTCTGAGACTGACTGACTTTGGAACCACCCAAAGTCTGGAAAAGAGAGAACTAGTTGAATGGAGGTAGGCGAACAACAAAGAACATCTCTGCTCTATGCGGACCCAGAGAACAAAAATAGAAGGGTACAAGGATGGAAAGAAATAAAGATTAATTCCTCTGTCTGGCTTGAAATCAAACTCGAATCCAGTGCCAGCGTCAAACATTTTGACTGGATTTTTTAAAAGGGTTGGATTAGTTCATTGTTATTATTCACTGTAGCTACTCATACAAACAGATAAATATGTGTCTGTTTAAGCCAAATGCTCTTTTCCAACTTCAAAATTATACAACCGAGAGCAAAGTTTGGCTATCTAAAAGTAATCAAACCTAATGCTTCATGCTGTACAGTAACCTTTTTGCCTGAAGAGGTCAGGAGGGAAATATTTTCCCACACTAATGGGCAACCTCAGTTTTATTTTTCAGCAGTCGACATGTTCTTGAGGTACTCGCTCATTAACGCTGGAGTCACAACGTGCCACTGCCTAATTCTTTGTGGCAGAGGTGTTACCACTCCAGCCAGGAGAAAATATTTAATGCCCTGGAAAAGAGGGAAGAGTTGTTCCCTTTGCCTCTTGAGGTATGGCTCAGTCCTCCCTCTGTGTTCGTCCAAGTTTTGGCCTACTTCCTCATGCCTTCAGTCTACCAAATGTAAATGCTAAGGTATCCTGTAATTCTCTATGTCGTATTAATCCACAAGGAAGCACAAAAAGGCTTCAGGTAAAGGTAAAGGCTTGCAGGGCGTCAGGTAACGGCAGCTCTCCCGCACGCATAGGTACAAATCTCGTCGAGTACACCTCTGCCTAATGAGAAAGCAGTGGTGTTCTGACAGGCAAGAACAACAAATAATAATAATAAAAAAAAGTTGCTATCCTGTCAAATACGGTGTGCATATCAAGGATCGGGAATACAAAGCAGACTTAACAGCAATCACATTTTGAGTAGAATTGGCTTGAATGTAACACCTTCTCCCTCTACGGTTTCGAGTGTGGTATCTTAAAGAAGATCACACAAATTACTCATTCCGGGAACAAAGGCTCTTTTTTGAAAGCTGTCAGCTTGCTGACAGTTATGATGAGCATTTACTTCAGGCTTGTAAAACATATTAATCAAACTTGTTCCTATAGCTTCAGTCCAAGGAGGGTTACTGTTTCTTTTAGAGAGATGTTTTACATAACTGAAGAGCTCTGAATACGTATACACCTTGAATTCAAACCACCGTCTGTGCCATTCATTTATTCGTAATGAATAAATACTAGCCTACACCAGGCTTAAGGAAGATTGAAGCAGTGTACGGAAATCTGTTTATTACAAGACTATTTGCCAAAGACCTATGCACCATTCATTGAACCCTGAAAAACATTTGAAAATATGGGTTGCATTTGCAAACTTCAATGTATGACATGGAGAGCTGGCAAGCTGCCTGGTTTCTACTTAAAGGATTGTCATTCTGGGAAAAATAAATTTCTCTAACTAGACAAAAGTCAATGTTTTCATGTTTTACTGCAATCAAACTGATATGGCTGACAATTTAATGTCTCAACACTTAAAATATCTGTGGATAATCAGTTACCTCAATCAATCATAACTACAAGATTTCTCTATTTTCAAAGCCTGTATACATGTGACTGAGATATTTAACAGTTTAGAGAAACCTCCCTATACTTTATCCTTCATGATTTCTCTTGAGCCGTGCAGGTTTTTTTTTTTTTCCTCCCCAAACGCACAATTTTATTATTGCTGAAAAAAAAAAAAAGAAAAAATCCAACCCTGCACTGTAATCAGATTTCGAAACCTTTGTGTTAATGTCCTGTTTTATTTAATTTTATGTATATTTTATAGTCTGCTTGCCTGTCAAAAAGATGTGGAAATGTGCTGGCATTCCAGCTGAAGACATCATTATGAGTGAGAAAATGCTCAAGGCTTTTTTCAAAGTGGGCGCTGAAACACACATTTCTCTTCTTTGACTCCAGGGGATGCTAACAGCTGCCCCAGCAGACAGGTATCGCGAGGTCAAAGGCTAGCAGAGCTGTGCACCTTCAGGATTTGACTGCCAGCAAAGTAGATGGGTAGTTTCTCAAAACTAATAATGAAAATAGCAACAATGATGAGAAGAAGACGGAGCTGACAACAAAAATGAAAAGGAACCCGCAAGAAGTGAATTCTGGGTAGCGCAACACTTGGCAGAGCTGATTTTAATATCTGACAGGTTGAGTTCACTAATCTTTGCTATTCATATTGACGTGAAACTTCATACAGTTTTAGAGATTTGTATCTATTAAGACATGCAGCAGTGTTCCTACAACATGGGAACAAGTTTGCTAGCGCCTGCCGTTCTTCTTCCTCCGTGATAAAAATTGATATGAACTGTTTAAAACGCCTAACAGATAATTACTCTCAACACTCAATAAGGAAAGCTACATCTTTAGAGCCTCCTTTATCTTTAAAAAATAATAAAAAAACCCAAGCCCCGAACCCACCAACAAGACAAAACAATATTCTTCTCCCCATTTCCCCCCCTCTCTTTTGTTTCTTTGATTACTTGGAGCCTTGTAATCAAACTAAGCTTAGTTTCGGGACCCTTGGGGCAGCATCTCTTAGTTCCCTGTCAGGCTGCGTTGCAAAACAATCAATCTTGCTCTTGCGCTGGCTTGGTGGAAGTGCCACGACACGAGGAGTGCAATGCTTTGCTCTTGCTGTGAAGCTTCGATGACAAAAGTTTTTATCAGAAGCTGACTGTATTTAGGGTTATGAATATGCAATGACTCTCATTAGTATTGAAGCACCGGAGCACGGGTTGACATCCCCCGCCACTTTTAGCTGCTGCAGAGTCGTCTAATGAATTGTCTTGCTCTTTCACTCGCAGGGGCTTTGCTGTTACGGCTCCCTGTTCCAAGGGGAGTTGCCCAGTTTGAGAATACTATTGACGGCAGAAATTAATTGCCAAGACCCGCTCTTGATTTTGCTAAACAGTGTTGAGACAGTGCTTAAATTGTGAAAACAGAAAACCATTAAACTCCACAGGAGACAGAATCACCGCCAGTGAGAGGACCCGCGTGTCCGTAGGCAGGGCTGTGCAGAAGCACACAGGCGTGGGCACAGGTACCCCTATAGTCTTCTCATGATGCCCGCGCATGCAAACATCAACACCTGCGTCAGAGGTCGGCCTCAGAAACCCGACATCCCGCTGATTTATCTGCTGTTTTTCCAACTAGAACAAGCGGGGAGAGCGCAAAGTTCTCCAAATAAGCGGGACTCCAACACATTGCTGTTTGATCAACCCTTTAATACACTTTCTTTTCCCTTTGGGGCCCTGCCAAACATTTTTCAGCTCACACATCTGCAGTCTTTGCGAATAAGTTACTGATAAGGATGTTTCCAACAAATGATTAAGATATCTGGCTTGATTTGTCATATTTGAGGAGATGTGTAAGCTTGCAGAAACAAGTGGAAATGACCCTTTTTTTCCCAATTGGTTAAATTAAGTATTTTTTCCCCTATTCATCTGAAATTTCTTCTGACATAAAAGAAGCTTTTGTGGCTCTCTGCAGATTGCGAAAGATAGAGTAAATTGAAACGGATAATATATTCCAAGAAGCGTAAGTAGCATTCTGAAAGGTGTGTGCGTACTGCAAATAATAAAGGATATGAGGTTCTCCCAAGAAGATGTCAGCCCCGCGCAGCTCTTTATCCATTTAATCAGTAATGGAAATGGTCCCAGTGCAAGCAAGGAGGATCTGTTTAATTTTTACTGCGATTTTTGGCACCGCGGCTCTAACACGAGCTTGGCTTACCTCTTGACCCAACCCCAGGAGTGCCTGTTCCCATCAGCTGGAGAAAAAATAAACATAAAGAACATCTACATGTTGGGAGTATCAAATACAAGAGCAGTTTAAAATAAATGCAGTTGTGACAAAAGTGGCTCAAGTATCATACATCAAACACTTGTTACCTCTCTTGGCCTTAGTGATTGCACGTGACTAAGAAAGAGTGAGTGATAAAATCTGAAGAAAGATGAAACCAATCTGGGCCTTTTTAAAGATCATCAATCATTCTGCGCAGCCATGATATTATTAGTTCCAGTAAGCCTTGTTCTTCCATTTTATGGACATCATAAACCCCCCACCCCTAGACCAATGCTACCATGGGAAATCATTTTTATGGGCAGCATCTTAGCGTGGGCCAATCAGATCTAATCACATAACAAGCTACTGAATTATTCAACGTTCTCCCTAATTTTGCATTCTTCCTGCACTTTGCTGTCACTGCAGGGTTTTAAAAGTATGTGTTTTTACAATATTTATTAAGAAGATAACCATACGCAGGAATTTTGCTTTCTCTATGTCTTTCAATAATCGTTTGTTGCCTTAGATTGTTGCAGTATATACATTACTATATAGAGAATATTTTTTCGAAAAGGAATAGCAATCCACAATGTGGCACTAGGCTTTAAACTCTTCCTGCTTTTAAAATACCAAGCGTAAGGACAACAATAGTGAAACAATTGTGTTCAAACATAAAATATTCAGATTTACTGAGCAAACTGTAACCAGCATGTCTCTTAGCTGTTGCTATGAATACAGGGCTCACATTGTATATGAAAATATTTCAGTTTTAATTGCAAATCTGTGCAGAGATGATTTCGGGTCTGTAATTAGCACATAAATTCCAGACTTTGTGACTGCTGTGAAAACACACATTATTTATGGAACGATTATCTAAATATAATTCAGTGTTTTTTGCTTTCAACAACTACTGTAAAAGTCTGATTTAATAAAATGTGAAAAATTTCCCGTCTCTTGCACTTCTGTTTACATTATGAAGCATTCATTCCTCTGCACTGCCATTTCCCACTCGACCCGGGGTGGACTTTGCTTTCAGTGGCTCCATACTTCACTCACACCTCGGGGAGGTTTCTTCACAACCATAAAGTGCCGGGCACTTAATTTGTTTAAAATGAAAGCTTGGATTATGCAAATAGCTCTGAACTGCACGAACAGAGTGAGTTTATGTGACCTCCATCCTTGTGCTTTTCATCCAGGCTAGGAGTGGGAATAGATAGGAGCCCTGTCTGAGCCGATTTTAAGCTACCGTATGCAGATTTCCAGTTATCCGGATGGGGTTACTGGAAGGACAAAGTGGTCTCTTGTTCCCACCTACTTATTGTAAACTGCAGGCTCAGCCACTTCTAGCTCCCGTCAGCCGAGGGTGGAACCGGCACAAAATTTGTCTTCTCCCTCACCAGCAATCCCACGGGTTTTCAAAGCTGGTTACTCGCACAACGCGTTTTGCGGCAATAGTTTTCGAGCCCCTCTACCCTTCTAGAGTTTAAAAGCGTGTTTTCAGGTCGTACGGCACTGAGCGTTTCCCTTGCCAGTGTCGTGCTTTTCTCTAGGTTAGGGGCTGGAGCTGCTGGTGAAGGGGCTGGGCACCAGGTATGCGCAAATACCACGACGGCAGGTTAAATAATAGAACAGAACTTGCAGTAAAAACAGCCAAAATCCATAATACAGACTTAATTTGCAGTAGAATGCAATGCACCTGAAAATTTCTTCCTTCTTCCTTTTTTTTCCCCCCAATCCTCTTGGGTTGCTCTGTAGATAGTTTTGCTGTCTTTGGAGAAAAACCTTTCCTCAAGCTCCCAACTGCAAGACGCCAATCACCTTGCTGTCTCCGGCTGCTCTGCAATGGCAACCTCAGCAGCCACCTTGATAATAGTCACAAAAGTCACTATTGACCCATTGCCTCGCCTTGCCTGGGGCTGCCTCCCCTTGCACCGAAGGCTGTGCCTGCAGGAGCATCCCTCAGCCCACCCCGTGGGGGGAGAGCAGTGGGCTGCACACCGTCTCGGTGACAAAAATGTGCAATTTTTAATTTTTTTTTTTTTTTTTCCCCCATGAGGTTTACCAGGATTTGCACAATGGCCGGGTTGCCGGCGATGGAGGCAGGCAGGACCCGTGCACGGCGCTCCGCGCAGCCTGGAGCCGGGTGTGGATTTTGATTTGAGCGGCGATATCAATGTCACGGTGCACACGCGCCGAACGAAGGGAGTTACGAAGAGTAATTGAGAGATTCAGCATGAAGCCACTGAAAGCTGTAATTTAAAGTTCCAATACCACTATTACCACTAAAATTTAAAGTGACAGAGGCCCAATTATGAAAGGTTATTTCCTTAAATGGAGTTGCTATTTTTTTTTTTATCCTCTGCAAAGCACTCATGTCTGCCTAGCCGTCGCTCTCACTAGGACCTGTCTTCGCTGCTTCTGGTGTCAGCGAGATGCTGAGCATCCCGCCCCTGATGCGGAGTGGATCACAGGGCATCGATACTGGGAGCCGGGCAGGGGACGGCAGAGCCGACGGCGTCGCAAGGAGACCTGCAAGGGATCCAGCCTGCACACAGGGCAAAATTAGGCACAACTTCAGTATCTGAAGGAGACCCCAACCCTGCCCTTGTAAACCGGAAATGACATCTGGGGACGGTGGAGACACCGAGTACATTATTAGTGAAGAATAAAAGGATGGGTGAGACTGGAGGTCTTTGCTGACAGACAAGTGGGCGAGCATTATTCTCACTGCTTCCTTCATAATTTTAATTTTGAAATTTGCTTGTTGATTTAGATGAGATCCGAGGAAGAAATCCTTTGCTGTGAGGGGGGTGAGCCCCTGGCCCAGGTTGCCCAGAGAAGCTGTGGCTGCCCCATCCCTGGAGGGGTTCAAGGCCAGGCTGGACGGGGCTTGGAGCAGCCTGGGCTGGTGGGAGGTGTCCCTGCCCAGGGCAGGGGGGCACTGGGGGGGGCTTTAAGGTCCTTTCCAACCCAAACCATTATGTGATTCTGTACCAAACCTTAGCATGCAGTACAACTTACCAGGCTGTCTACTCAAATAACACAAAATATTCTCCTGGATATTTATTTGGCTGGTGCTATGCCCAGATTCCCTTCAGATTAATAGGTTATACTGTCTTTAAAACATCAGGGGGACTGATGACAGCAAGGACCCAAGTGCTTGGAGTGGTCTCAAAATATTGGTATATTTTTCTTAATGCCTATCGTGATAAGAAGGCATGAGGATCCGAACTTTATTACTGCTTTCTGGGAACATATGAAGTTTTAATACAGAATCTCTCTGAAAAGTGACAGAGTTCTGCTGTCTTCCACACAAGGACTTCCAAAAGTGAGAGGGGCATTTGGCTCACAGGTAGCAGAACTGTCGTCTAGGAATTTAGGGAAGTTGACCTGTCCTAACAACATCACCCAGGCTATCTGATGTACATACGTACATAATCCAGATCAATTAGATTGATTTTTCCCTGTGTTATTATCAATATAAATGCATTTTAATTGCAGATGCAGAAGAATGAATCCACTGTTTTCAGGTGAGTTCAGTGGCACACTGAACCTGGGTCGTCAATATCCAGGTAGAAAAGAAAGCTACAAACCTAATAGAATCAATTATTTCTCCTTACAAGTGATATCTAGTGCATTAGGTTATTTTCTTAGCCCCTTGTCAAGCAGTTGCACACAAGACCATGACATACCATTCTCCCCTTCGCTGATGCTACTTAACAGAAGAACATGAGATGTTTTCCATACATCATCAGCCTGAACAGTTTTCTTTTTTAACCGCAACGTCAAACCAAAATGGGAGCGATCAGAAGAAAATACCTGGGAAATCCCTCCAATCCACACCAGAGAGTGTTCACCAGGAGGGGTGTGACGTAGAAGCAGAAGGATGTTCTCTTTGAAGGCACCTCTGGGCAGGCAGAGCATGATTGCAAGAGCAGAAGACAGGATTGCATGATTGCAAGAAGCAGAACCCACCAACTCGCTGAATAAACTCTGATAGTCAAGGGTATCTCTCTGCTTTAGCAAAAAAAAGCTACAGAACAGAGCAGGGAGAAAACCTGGTGATGTGATGTATCTTCACCCTGGCTACTCCCCATAGCAGGAATTAAGGCCATCAGTGGAACAGGTTCTTAATTACGGACTGTAGACTGCTGTCAGTGGTTAACTCTCTGCAATACTGGCAAACTGAGTAGTGGGGGTTCATCTGATCCTTTAAATATTTGAAATGGGACACGGTGTGGCAGCCAGCGGCCAGCATCCCTCTGTGCTGCACAAACACAGGACCAGGACATCTGTTCTCTGTGTCCAAGGACTCACACCACAGGGAGTTGACTGGAGACACTTTGCCGTCCTGCTCAGGCCATGCTGGCAGCGATGCTGAACTTTAAGGGTAAAAATTCATCCCTTATGCCACTCCAGCAGCACCCCTGCACTCATATCGTCACGTATTTGGTTCTGAGTTTGAGCTGGCTCGAAGGAAAGCATCGTTGTGTAGCGTCACCAGAGCAGCTCCTCCAGGCACCATCCTCGCAGCTGGCTGAACACTGGGTCCAAGTGACCTCCGTGAGTCAGCCAGGGCTTTCCTGCAAAGACCAGTAAAGACCGGTCCCAAAGAAGGTTAATTAGCGTTGGCCTAGCGAATAGTGCTGGTGAATCATTCAAGGAGGGATACATGCTCTGCCCAGATGGAAAAAGCTGTGATCTGCTGCCAGATTGAAAAAAAAATAAAAATAAAATTTATGTGTGCACTGTAGACACTCCTTACCTGTTTTAATTTTTAATAGAAGTGTTCCCTTTTAAGTAGCAGGAGCAATATGAGTTTAATGTGAGCTCAGAGGACCATGCAACACTAGCATAATTGACTCACTGCCATCACTTGCTAGATATTTTTTCCTTTCCCTTTCCTAAGTCTTAATGTTTCCTAAGTTCTTAATGGAAACAGAACATGTTAGGGCACCAGCGTTTGACACAGAGCTTACAACCTAGTAGTCAATATTGAAATTGGATTTGAATTACTGTGTAAGTAATTGCCGATAAGAAAACTGGAGTAACAGGGCCGTGGAAAGACATAAAGCACCTGAGGGTCATAGGCAAAGGAAACCAGAAATAAAAATGTTTACAGAGGTCAAAGGTTTAAAATTTTAATTGTTATTGTATCAGGGAACGAGGGCCACTTTTATGTGTGTGGCTTTCCCCTGTAAAATCAGAGTTTGTCTTACATGGGAGTTTGGTATCTTTCCACTAACCAGTGTCACAACTGAAAAGCCAAACAGATGAACAATATTTATGCTGAACCTTTGAACTGTTGGCCTGATACTATCACTCTTTTTAATCACAAAGTAGCTCAGTGTTTAATTAACCTTACTTTCATCTCCTCAGCCTCTGCTTGTGCTACATTATCCCATCTGCAATAAACAAGGACGAAAGCTTTAACATCCTGAGTAGTGACTATAACCTGTCCTCCCCTTAATGCCGGGTTTATGCAGTTCATCAAAACCCATCGTCTGAACGGATGAGATTGAATTCAGTGACTGACGAATTGGACATACTCTGAGCTGAAAAAAACCAGCGAGATGTCTGTGCTTATTAGGGGTCTCCTAATAGGAGAAGTCTTGGTGTCTCACTGAAAGGCAGCTTTACTGTCATCTGTGGTGTTTTCTGGAAGCCCAAACTGTAAAAATGGGTGAGAAACTCTATTTACTCTACTCACTAAACAAAACCTCCTAATGGTACTTTAACTGGGAAAAGAACATCACCACTTAAAAAATCCTGGAGCCACTCCCAATTTTGGGGGGTGGATTAGGGAAGATGAAGTCATCACATCCTCACCCAGGACTGCTAACAATGTGCTGTGTATTGCACACAAAGCTCCTGACCAGACTGACGTTTCTGTTAAAAAGTTCAGTAGTGATTGTGTCAGCTGGGACGAAACCCGAAGTTCCCAGTTTGGGTTTCAGAATAAACAACACGCTGGGCAGAACCCGAGCTCCTCCAGTCTCTAAGAGCTTGGTTTTTTTCTTTCTCTTATCAAATTTTTTAGCAAAAAAACCAAGGCAGAGCAACATTAATGGTTTTTTTTACATGTTTTTGCAGACGAGGATGGCTTCACAGCTGTTTTTTGACCCTGCAAACAGGTCTAACTAAATGCATGTGAGTAGGATAACACAGCTGCTTTTAGGTATTGCTCCTGACCCATAACAGCATGAAACAGAGAAGGAGGGGATCTATTTAGTTGCAGTCTGGACCTGTGGTTCTATTTACAGCCTCAGGAACAAGTTTTCCAGTATTCTGGATATGGACTTTTTTTTTTTTTCTGCATTTCAGTATTTTCACCTGAAAGCAAGTATATTAATACTTTTCCATTGCATGTTGAGGCTAGGGTCTTGATTTTTGCAAGCAGAGTGGATCCTTGTAGGAAAGGAGGTACAGAAAAGGAAAGCTGCAAATGGAGATTAGCTGTAAAGTTACACCATCTTAGGGTACCACCGCCTTAGGGTGATGCCACAACCTCAGAGCATACCCTTTTCCCCTTTCCATTAACAGATCTTATAAAGATATGATTTGCACAGACACAGAGGTGAACTGCCTCTGAGACAAAGGAAAATGTTTTCTTGTGGAGAAAGCTCATTAACAGTCTAAGCAACGATGGAATCAGCACTTGGGGTAACTCCAAAACCACCTACTCAAACTGGCGAGGAAGAGAGTTAGAGACAGATCCTGGTGGCAGGATAATATTTCCCCTGGCTTGGCTTGTGTGATTTATGTTCATGACTATTGAAAGCAAAAGAAAGAAAGGTTTCAAAGCTGTGTTTGTATTCCCCAGCAGAGCTGTTTGTCATTTCCATTTTGTAGGAGCTTTTCATTTCTCTTTATCCATTACCAGGCAGACAAAACCCAAAGACTTCTACTAATTCTTATTCCCCTCCGTTGACATCACCACCAGATATAAATTTGGGTAAGCTACTCGCAGCATTCGGTTCAATTAATATGCTGGTGTTGCTCCTGTACTGGAGAATGCGTTTAACTACGTATGTTTGCTGCTCACCTTCAGCAGAGGAACTGGAGAGGAGAAAAGAAGGAAAGGAAATTTTTGACCTGTTCGTTAGCTTTCCTCTATCCATGCAGTGCCTCTTCTGCCAGACAAATGGAAAACTAGGATGCGTGCCAGTTAACACCTTCATGAACAATAGATTCCCTGTATATATGAGATAAGCAAGTGGACACTGCTCTGAGGCTTTGAGTTTGTGCTTTGTTTATGCTTCTTTTTGGTCCTGTTCCTCCCTTCATCCTTTAACTTGTATAAGCACATAAAGCATGGAGGGCATGCAAGCAGGAGAGGGAACCAGCTGGCCTCCCAGCATATAGGATGTGGAAGAGAACGAAGGAGCCATCATTGAAACACTTTTCACTTAACCACGTCTGCATTAGGTGCACCTTATTAGGTACGCTGATGACAAAACTGTCAGGAGCAAAAGGAGCTTTCAAAAATCGACATCAGTTTGGCCCTAGCTGAGAATTAGGCACGTATTTAAGACAGGGAAGTCCTCACTTAAACATGCAAGTCACCCTTTTAATTATAAGCATATATTGTTCCCAACAAAGAGTCTTTGCGTTTTGTAAATTTATTTTTCATGTGCACTGAAAAAGAAGTGCGCCTGGCAACTTTATGACTTTACGATGCAGCGACAGTGTGACTTTAATTTTAGACCCAAAATCCAGGTACAAAAGGTAATTTTGGCTGCTTTTGTAAACATATGGTGGGGCACTATCTCCACTCATATTTTTCTTAGCAATGCGACTGCTCTAATGATCCTGAATGACATGAGCTACAATTCCTGGCTACTGGGACCACTGGGGCACTGGTCCACTGCCAACTCTACCTACACACGGCTCTCACCAGTGGCAGGAGGAAGTATCCCTGGGTCGGTTGCTTCCCATTCCCAAGATTGGAATGGGACCGTCCTCTGGCAATGTGATTAAGTGGTCTGGGGTAATCTGACCTGAACTCTCAGCCCAGAACAAGTCATAACGCTTTGTAGGGTCAGATCCTCGATTTAAAGCAGTAGAGGAAATCTTCAGGTAGGTTGAGTTGTCAGATAGAACAAAACGATGACAGATCTGTCCGTGGATGCCCAGCCGACGGCATGGGTGTTCCTCGGAAATACAGGGCTGTAATCACATGCAGCAAGATGGATACGTAATGGGAGAAAGAAAAGCAAAACTCTCCTTCATCCCTCACTCTCTCAACCCACCACCCTGCGTAACCTCTCCTAGCTTGAAGCAAGACAAGAAAGCCAGCATTTCGCACCCTCCAACAGCTTTGACATGACAGGTATGGTATTTTCCTTACCCACAGAACTGCCAAGGAAATCCGCCCTAGCAAAAGTGCAAAAGTTTTCAGTGTAAGGAGGTGGGGTGCAAAAACTGGCTGGTAGGCAAAGGTTGAAATGACTCAATCTGAAACAAAATGTAAAGCAATTACCGCTAGGGAAAAAAAGATCATGCTGACATTTAAAGGCTGCAGTGATAGTATCTGTCCCTTCCTAGGCTGACATAAGCAGCCTTGATTTGATCCTCAAACGTTTTGGGAATTTTTTTTTGATATTTAGGATATACTTTATTTGGAGGCGGGGGGCCGCGGGATGGATCGCCCCAACTTCCGTTGTTGATGCAGAGAAGTAATTGCCACCCCAGAAAGGCAATTACATATGCCATTGTTTATACACATAATAGGCCTGGAAAAGCATGTTCTGCAGATAGAAAAAAAGAGAAAATCCTGCTTTCACATCAGGGCGGAACACTATGTAAAGTGACAGATTGCCACAAATAGCATTCAAACCCTTGCACATTAGTGGCTGATCTTTCTTCTGGGGAAGAGGGGGAAGGGATGAAGGCTATGGAACAGGGTGGGGAGGAAAAAAATAAGACAATTTTGTTCAACAGCCATAGTAACATATCCAGTGGTTTTCACTCTCCTGCTTGTTGCTAAATGAACCTGATCTTTAAGAAGTTGTTTTTAAAGTCACTGCCTCAAAGGGACGTTTTCTGTTGTTGCCATCTTGTGCAAATACCACCTCTCCTAAAGTGGCCTTAATTTGAACCGCTTTGAAAACAGACCAAATAATCTGGCAGAATATGGTATGGCACGATGCATCTCCTCTTTGTGCCTTTAGTACCACATAGAAAGTGAATTTAGGCCACAAAAGGACAACTAAAGTCTTTTTCCCCCCCTCCCATCACAATAAATTTAACAACAAAAGAATAAAACAAACAGAGTGCTATGATGTCAAACGCATTTTTGTTTTTTTTTTTTTTTTTTTTTTTTTTTAAATGCAAAATATGTATTTCTTCAAAATATTGAAAGTACCGGGGCTGAACAAAGGGGAGAAAATACATATGTATTTCGATATCGAACCGAGCATTGTTAGATGCTGAAGCAATTCATAGCAAGGCTGTTCTCTGCTGCAGTGTCCAGCAAATTGCATGACCTGCTTGTTAGGCTTGACAACAGTGTTTTACCTAACAAAGGCCTCAACAGCTCAGAGCAGCAGAGGAATGTCAAAATGAGCACATTTCACACACAGATGTGTGACCATAATAGTCTATAAGAAGATGCATGGGGGGGAGGGAAGGGGCTGGGGGCTGGGAAGGCTAACAGTTAGCAGTAGGGACATGGCCCTACTGACCACATTTAATCAACCCTTCTGTAAACAATTCAACATTTTCATTGTTCTCTAAAAACTAATAAAGAGAAACAAGCACTTTTCATTCATCTTGAAGTAATTTTCTGTCAGGTTTGAGCCCCTTGTGGCCTACAGCTTGTGCATTGCTAGCTGTGTGATACAACAACTATTTCAATTTATTTTACAAACTCTGGCCATTCACATGTCAGTTAGTGTTCACCAAGCCGGCATCTGAAATTGTGCAGTTAACGAGTTTTACAACATTTCTATCAAGAGAAACTGTTTAGCATAACTGACTCTTAAGGAGTTATTATACCTCTAAAAATCCATTTTAAGGGGCATTATTTAAATAAAATAGAAAAACGGTTCACTGCCTTTTAAAGGGGCTACAAAAAAAGTCCATCAGATCCAGTGCAGTAATCCTCAGCTTAAAGCACTCTTGAGAGCACTTCTGGGAATTATCAGCATAATGAAATGTTTTGTGAAATGTCCAGATAGATTCCTCTACTCAACAATTTTACTGCACCATATTTATTTTCCTCCTAGTTTTTAAAGAAGTGAATTACTTTTTTGAGGGGATGACTCTACATTGTGCAGATTAACTGAACACATTATTGCCAAGGCTGTAGCATAAGTGAGGGGTTCAGTCTGTGTGCAGTCTATATGCATTTGCAGGGGAGGAAAAAAAAAAGTCAAGCCCTTTATGCTATACCCAGCTCTAAAAGGGTTAAATCACAATGAGGCTTATGCAGATTTGCATTTCTCTTGTACTGCATTTTTCCCATACTCTTAAACAACTTTGTTATACAATGGCACCTGTAAAATGCTTTATTGAAAACAATTCTTAAGTTAATTAAACAAACAAACAAAAAAGCTTATAAAACTGAAATTTGGTTTAAAGTGCTCTGAAAAGGAGAAGTTTCTGAATGTTAACTTAAAGAATAGGTATCTATCTATTAACTGTGGTGACCAATGATCCAAAACTGCTAATACCAAGAGTCCGTAATGGTAGAAAAACTGCAGCATATGAGCGAGTCAATCTCATGAGATTAAACCACCTAATGGAGTAAAACCCACGTCTGCCATGTAAATTAGTGAGTGTTTCCATCTGAAATGAGCACTGATAAGAGAAAAATTACATTTCAGTACAATTACAGGTACAGTACATACAATATCCAGACATAGACATACAACATGCATGGATATAGTGCCAACACATACGCAGTGGCCTATCTGGCATTATTTGTTCAATATCACTTCTATATAGTTTCACTAAAAGCCTCATGATTAAGTGCCACCAAAAAAAAAAAACCAATTGTCCCAGGTCTTGAGAGTTTTTTGCACCGATTCTAAGACAGAGCACCTAACATTGTCTCTTCTTGAGATCGATGGATAAATGCCCAGTAACGTTGATCTGCAAGACACCTGGACAATAATTTGTGGTCTTGGCATCTTCTCAGAGCACAGGTACAACCTTTGCTGAAGGTATAACCTTTCCACAGTCATGGTAGGCAGCACCACAACAGCATTGCCAGAGCAGCTGTCTCCCAGGGTCTACCACGACAGAAATGCCTTCAGGATGGCTTCCAGACTGGCAAATCTGTAGTGGACACTTTCCTAACAACTGGGCTACAACTCAGTTTTGCAAGACTCTATATATTTAAGTCTTAAACACACAATCGCTGGCAGATCTGGTAACCCCACAATTAAAGCAGTGGGCTTGTTTATGACTGAAAGCTTTGCTGGAGTGGCGTCATGCTCCTTAGCCCTCTGCTTCAAACCTTGGCATAGCAAAAGACATAAAACAGGAGAAAAAGGAGAGGGTTTTAAAATTTTATGCTAGAAACAGTGGAAAACTTAACTACACTTAAATAATGTATGGGTGTTAGGACTATTGAGAGGTAGGGAAGAATGAAGGCTATCAGATTTCTAGATACTGAAGATTTTCGACTGTGAAAATTAAAAGCACCCACTTTGTGTCCAACTTGCAAGAGCAAACCAAGGAGGGACAAGGCCAGAAGTGAATGATCATTTTGTATGAGACTGCCAATACAAGCAAAGGAGTTGAAGAAACAAAGGAGTGAGATGAACTGAGTCCTAATGACACTTTACAGTCTTCTGCATTCAGGCTTAGTTATTCCTAGCTTTCTGCACAGCCAACTTGTAGATCCTGTAGCAGGAGCAGGAAGGAGGGAGAAATGGGTCGTTAAGATACCCTACATGCACCTCTTGTCTTTATATCATGCCTCCTTCTCTTTATAAACCCCACTTCCTTCTGCTTCTTGTCCTGAAAAGGGTTTTGATGCGAAACTCAGAGCTGTATCTACAACCAAGGGCTTGTAGATACCCCAGAGCTCTGAAATGAAAATGAACGGATAATCACAAATTCAAAGATCTCAGAGCGGCCTTCTTTGCTCTGTGCTGTGGGGAGACGCAAAAGGTGCAAACACCAAAGAAGAAGACAAGGATAGGAAGCAGCTTGACTGCAGTCATGTATTTCAGCACAGCTAATTACAGTCATGTATTTTCCATGAATTTAAGTACTATGGTAGCAGGATTTCTTTGTCCCCTCATTACTTACACATAAATTATTGGCCAAAATGGAGGTAAATGTTTTTCAAGCATGCACAGAGGTGTCACTGATTTTCGGTTCCACACTGGAAGGTCTTTTCCTTCTGGGGAAATATCTATGTAAGGCAGGAAAAAGTGAGTTTCAGGTACGACAGATTTATTTGTGACAAATGAAAACTCAGAAACTCATTTTTTGTGTGACCAAACCCTTGATGCTTTCTCAATTGCCTTTTCACTTCTTCACACAGGTTCAACTTTTTGCCCAGCCATTGTTTTGTTCCATTTTATTCTTTCCCAAAAGGGCTGGATTCACCCCCTGGCAAGTAACACGCACACCTAATTTACAGGAGACTGCAGTAGGTCTTGGAGGTACGCAAGCTTGACAGGGTCTAAGATGGGGTGCAGACAAGCTCTAAGGATGTCCTGCTGCAACTCCATGTGGGGTAAAGCCCTTTCCAAAGAGCCGTGGGTGGGAAAAACCTTGGCCGAGTGCATTTGTCCTCAGCTTGGTGTTGCTAGGAATAGGCTGTTGACAGTTCATTAATTATTCCACTAAAACTATCTTGGCTATCCTTCATCCCACACCGAAGTCTATAGTTTGGACACCTCAAAGCTCTAAAATACGAGAGAACATTATTTTTTTAACCCTGTACCTGTATGCACAGCCAGACTTTTTGGTTCATATCCCTCTACTCTGCTGGGCTAGCTGTTTTTCATCCTTATTCCCTGAAAAACACTTCCCTTATAAGCAGGCAGGGAGCGTGGTCAGTGGAAAGCTGCATAAGTTACTCTTCCTCCCTGGGGGTTTGTTGTCCTTGTTAAACCTTTTCCCTTGCAGAAGGCTTGCAAACGCTTTGCCACACCAGGACTGAACTAAAAGAATAATGTTAATGGCACTTGAAAAAATGAAGACACTATGATTTAGGTTTAGGTAGACAAGTCTGTCTTCAAATTATCATTGAAAACCATTCAAAATCATATAGAAATAAAGCAAAAATCGAAGAGCCACAACATCAAAGCTGACACTGCGTGCTGAAGAGGACATTTCTATGCACAACCTCTGTCCCTAGGTTGGTGACAATCTAAATGGAAAATTCCCTTGCATTCAGCAGAGCTACGTGTCAGCATAATGAGATTCACGTCCATGTCAGTTTGGTACGACTTGTAATAATATCAAAAATCTCTGTTCTGAGACACCTGTAACCTTTGATAGTGAGGCAGAAGTAAAACATGGAGAAAAAAACCATGAAAAAACAAATTAAAAGAAAAAA
>VXBO01011424.1:0-19914 GCA_013400135.1 Rhinoptilus africanus
CTATGATTCTATGATTTTTCAAGGCAAATCTCAACAGAGATTAGGATTCAATGGAGTTGAAAGGGAAGTTCTTCAGAAGAAGGAGTATTTCTTGGTGCGTCCACTTTGTCAGCTTCCCATAGGCAGTTTTATCACATTGTTGTCTCATCTAAAAGTTCATGACGCTTTCCCATCTGCAAAATTAAATGATTTGTTGTGTGGTTCAAAGCTTTATTTTATTCCCTGCAGTAGTATGAAATACAGTACATTTTTTGTAGTTTTTAAGAAAAATACCTCTTTGTTGCTCTTTTTTGTTGTTTGTTTTTTTTTTTTTTTTCTTTCGAATGATCTCAGGGTGAAAAGGCAACTCTTGAGGTTTGCAGTTTAAATCTCAGGAGTCACAGATTAATCAGTACTGGCTACATGCACATATTGCAAGCACAGATGTCCACGTGCTAAAAAACACTGACTGAAATACAAAGACATGAAACCTCATTATTGACTAACTGAAAATCTCTTTTCCTAACTTTTCCCCAGATACTGGTGAATTGTCATAATGTTGTGAGTGAAGCCACCTGCATCTAAGCCCTGCCCACAGTAAGGCATATGCAAACAGTGTTCTTCACTTACTGCTGAAATTACTTATTCTGAACTCCCTGGTAATCACTTCAATACCTATCATAAATTAATCAGTTATGATATCTTGGATTTGAAATTTTCAGGATGTTTTCTGTGCTTTGACTCTCATTCCAGAAACTGAAGAGAATTTAGATTTCATACAGTGGTGACCTTTTCCTTAATTATAGATGCTTCACTACTTCCTATTGAACATTAAGTATTCATACATCTTGGGTAGATGAGGTGACTTCCATATCCTCCGAAGTTATTATTACGGATTAATTTATATTGATAAAAATATTGATTTTAAAGACTAACAACCTGATTCTTCACAGCCCAGTACCTTTTCAATTGCTGAAACACATACACAGTGAGTGCAAAGGAGGTGAAAAATGCTACTACTATCATTTGGTAGACTGTTTTATTAATTTCACCAAGGTTTATATGGCTACATAGCATTGAAGATAAAATCAACCAAGTCCTATATTTAGCTGGAACTGGAAAGTTCAATATTCTCTGAAATACCATTTGAGTTTCTGCATTGGCTAAAAAAAGGACTGAAAAGACTGAAAAGGAAAGACTGAAATTCACAGATGTGATATATAACTTTTATTTTTAAAGAAGATGCTTACAAGAACATGCAATGTACTTACTAAGAGACTGTGCGGGTAGTGTTTTGAAAGGCTTTCATTTACATCTTCCTTTATGGAAATCCAGTTTATTTGATATAAATTAATATTAGCCTCTGGAGATGTACTACTTATATTCACAGTATTAGTATTCTAACTCCTAAACTTAGAGGAATAAAATATGGTAAAATATATGTCAATCTTAAATACATTTTTCATTATAAATCACAGTGATTTTTGAGAGTACAGATTTTCTTATAAAAAAGGTTGAAGTTATACTGTGATACTAAAAGTGTCTGATGTTATGTATTTGACAATTCAGTGGAAAGTTATACTACATTTCTGATCAATATGAAACTGAGACTTTGTTATTTGTTTTACATAAGTTACAACACTTCAACTCAGGAAAAAGTTTGAGAGCAAAATTTTAAAAATGCGTGCATCCTACCCATTGGGGAACATTTGTGAATGTATATCAAGACACAAACTAGGTCTTACACATGAAAATTATCTGATTCTGTGATTTCCTGAACAAGCCATGAGCCTGATCTTCATTAGATCAGTATCTTACACAAAAAGCTTCAGTGATCATCAAATTTTTCACGCCAGTTTTGTCTTTCTGATGGCCACCATTCTAAGAAAACTTGTTGGATATTAGAAAAATAATTTACTAAATTATGAGAGTAATATCCCCTCCTTTATTCTTGTAAAAGGTGGTGCTCAAAAATGACTGACTTTCCGTTAATTTTTTTGAGGGATCATTATTTGGAAATGCCAATTTTCAAAGATATTTTCCAGGTTATTCTCAAAGCAGCTATGGTTTCAAAGCCAAACTTTCTTCTAATTTTCCATACTCCAATAAAAGATGTCTATATCCTGAAACAGTTTAGATTTTGGTTTAGGAGACCCTTAAAATATCAACAATATTTCAGTCTAAACAAATGTTTCATTTTCTTTTTCTTGTTTATATAGATGGGTGATAGGGCAGTGGACAATGGAAAAAAAAGAGATTAATTTTCTGTCTTTTTGTCATCTCTGTCTTGGATCCTTGACCTACGAGCAATGTAGAGAAAGTCATTCCAATTTAAGTGGGTACATACTCCTAAGAAGTTCAAAGTACACACCAAGAAAAAGAACCTTTGCTCCTTACAAGTAATGGTTTCATAGTTGTGGGTGGGTTTTTTTTCTATATTTCTTTAGTCTTTTTGTCGTTCATTGTCTCACTGCCAAAATACTGCACAGAAAATATTTTTGTTAATAAAAATTATTTGGGATAAGAGGTAATGTTTCAAAAAGAGCTGTAGAATTAGTGGTATATGTAACTAAAACAATATCAATATAACTAAAACAATATTAATATAACCATATTGACTTGCTGGGAATGAAGAAGTACATAAGGATATTTTCTGAATATTAGAAACTTGATTCCTATATGGACATCCATTAAAAAAGAAACATTAAAAAATAAATGTAAAAAAGACATTTTAACCACAAATTATCAGTAAGCTTTAAATAAGCCTCTTTTCTGTTTACAATAGAAGATGATAATTTTTGTTTAATAACAGTAAGGACACTGTTGTAGATGAAAGCAGAAACAGGCTAAACAGAAAAAATTACTTGAAATTTACATTTGTCTAATGAGACTCTTATTGGAAAAGTTTTATTAATAATGATGCTCGTCAAAATGTTGCCAGAATGCCTTATGGTAAAAATTAGTTTTAATGTTCTGTAATAGAGAAATTTTTACAGAATTGTAGTTGTTTATTTCCTGTCTATCCCTCTGCACAATTGGCCAAAATAATTTGAAATGGCTGATTTTTGTTAACATCGTATAAGCAAACAGTTTATTTGGAGTATGATGGCTTGCTTAAAAACATTGTCCAAGATATTTCAAATTTATTTTTGATGACTTTCAATATAAAGTTATACTGCATGGGTCTTCATTTTGATGGTTTCTGTGAGATACCTAGTAAAAATTAAATGCAGTTTCAGTATATTATGCCAAAATAACCACAATAATACAAAACAAAGAAAAACACCTTATAAAAACTTATAATGAAAGAACCCAAATAACACTATACAGAATTGAATCTGTTTAAGTGTATCAGTATTTAAATATGTATGCCATACAATTCGGTGAACAGGGGAAGTAATGAGCCCTGGGGCTGTATAGCTCTGAGTCTCACAGATTAACTCAATAATCTCAATTTCTCAACCTTTCCCTTAATAACTATTATTCCTCATGTTGTCCCTACCTAACAGAGTATTCGGGTTTTAAGACACTGAGACAGAGAATCAAAGAAGACAAATTTAGAAATGGCACGACAATTAAACTAAATCCCCAATGTGATCACCCCTGAGGAGTATTTTTCATTGTCTTAATAGTTCATAAGTGGAAAGTATTATTTGAAAAATAATACTCCATTTCATAAGTAGTTTCAGATGTTTTCGTAGACTAGCCTGAGATACTCACATGATGTTACATTTTTTTCAAGTGAGCGCAGATCATCCAGACTTAGGTGGATATGAAACTGTCTTTGTACAGTCAACTCAAAGAAAGTGTCATAACACTGCATTTCTCACCTGTCCTTCCTTTAGAGCATGGATACAGGTTTTTGCTGGTTCTTTCAGGATAATCCAGAAGATAACCAAGGTGATTGAAAATAGTCAGACAGCTTCCTAACACAGACCAACTTCAGGTAATCTAAACTAAAAACTTCAAGAACAAAGGTTTTGAAATTACAACTGTTCTGCATACAAATCTCAATTACCTATAGGTGCTTTGATCCCACGTGGTTGTATGTGCAGAATTGATTTGATTAGACATCAGATTCAGTTAATCTAATTCTTTGTAACAAATTCTTCAAATTATCCAAAAGCGTTGCCTTTTTCAACTATGTTCTCTCTGTAGTGAGCTTTTCCCACACTGACAACTTTTTCAAACAGATCAGATACTTCATATTTTTCCTATGAAACTTTATTTAGGGAAATGCCCATTGCAATAAACAGCTACTGAATTTTCATCTGATGGGGTAGATGAGTTGGCTTGGTAGACAGGCTCTGGGGCAGCTCCATTTTGTGAGTTTTCCACAGGACAAAAACTTGTCGGATCACTGAAACCCGGTTAACTGTCCTTGCGAGAACTCCATTGTCCTAACTATGGCTCTAATCATTAGACCTATGAGTGCTTATAGGAAGCTTTAATTCAACAGGAGGAGTCTGGTGGGGGCGAGTGGGGTAACTTCAGATACATGATGGGAATTCTCTTAGAATTTAGAAACTGACTGTAGAAAAAATTCTGAACTTCTGCTAGTTCTTCTTATCAAGAAAGATCAAGATCAAGATCAAGAAAAAAGACTACAAAGGAGAAAATTGTGAGAGGAGTTTCGGTTGCAAATTAATCTGAAGTTATCCTGGATGTATTGTCATGGGAAGAAAAGCCGAAATCATAGAAAAGATGAGCAGAAAAAGCATCCTAATAGAACTTCCTGTTTTCTCATATAATATTGGTCTGTCTTCACTTGTTAGGAAATACTGACCACAAAACTCACTATGTGGAGCAGTTTATTTTTTCTTCCATGCCATTAGGTATAGTAAACTCTAGTCTTCCCTTCTGATTAATTTCTGACATCCTACTGGGAAAGCAGAACATACTGCATAACATCAAAAATCTGTAAATTCATCATACCACATCTGATTGTGGTATTTATTCCAGGAGACACACAGAGAAGCTGGCCAATGTAGCTTTTAATAAATTATTATTAAGAAAATAGTACAGTAGTCACTTTTCGATCTTCAAAGAATTTTGTCTGATCAAGGATACTGTGACTTGGCTGATTTGTTTACCTGGTTCAGTTTCTTTGCTTAGCATGAATACAAAGCTGCTTTGAGTGTTTTGGAAAACACTTCAGCATAATTACTATGCACACCATTGATCTGCTAGCCTCCTGGAGTTTCTAGTATTTCACTGGCTTTCCTGTAAGTAATAATTAAGTGACAGACATGTTTTTGACACTGAAATTTTAGGTTTTATCTTTAAATACATTATTAAAAAATGAAACAAATGATTCATATTTCCCTATAGCTGTCTATATAGTTGGGGTTTTTTAACAACTAAAAGCTTCCTGTAACATACGCAAAAAAATAAATCTTAAAATTTGTCTATATTATGATAAATTTTCCTTTTTGTGAGCAGCCAGAGATGTTTACCCCCTTGTTAGTTGTACCTTCTTCTGGTAGTTTTGCAGGTTTACTTCTCTTATCTGTGGAGAAACCAGAAATAAGTTCAAATTAGTTACTTTCTGTTGGAATTGCTTAAGCCATTTTTTGACCTACTGCTGTGCTCTAAGGAGGGAGACGAGTTCAGCAAGGCTGAGTTTCTGAAAAGGAAGAAAGCAAATTGATGGATACAGAACAGGAATGAGTAAGCTCCGCGTCATGTGGGCCATGTCTCCTGTCAGAAATTCCTGAGAGTTCAGCTGTTTTAGACATCCACAATTAACTATCCTGGCTATGAATAACAGTACAGGGTCAGGCTGTAATCCACATTTACCTGTCTTCCCCTTTAACTTGGTGAGTGCATGAAACTTCTAAAGAATTTATTTGGAAGACTGTAGAGAGAGGCAGAGTGTTCTTTCCTATGTATTAGGAGGAGATTTCTAAGAATGACCATCAATAACAGAAGAACTGTGCACCCCAAAAGGATGAAGTTGTTTTCTTTGGAGTTTGGTTTACTCCTACAGTACCTCTTTCAGTACTTACTTTTGAGTCTGAGAGCAGATTTCCTTTTCCAACAGTAATATACATTCAGACCCTGCTGGTGGAAGAAGAAGAGGCACATTTTTACTCATTTTTAGCAACCTTCACCAAATCTGAGATTCATATCTTTATCATCTAAGATGAAAAAACCAGTTTGGTCAGGTAATTCCTCTTGAAGATGATAATGGGACAAAACCCAATGTGTGAAGACGCTGTTTCCAAAAAAAAGGTTGATTCCAAGATGTTATTCAAATATTCCAGAAAGCTTATCTTCCCAACAAACAATTCTGTCAACTTTTTATCTATTAATATCAATGATGCTTTCAGCACTACAGGTTATTCATAACCTGGAAGAACAGAGCAGAAAATAGTGGATGAATCCATAAAGGTGCGTTGATGTAAGTAGATTGAGAGAAAATTGGTACAATAACTCAGATGACTGTAGTGTTAGTTAAAATTACATAAGCAGGACTGGCACAGGAAAGGAGAGGTGCTGTTTTCTTGTAGACTTAGGGTATCCATAGCAGAAATGGACTCAAAAATTAAGCAGTCCTTACCTTCTTTAGGATCTTTTATATACTTCAAATTTTGAATGTAAAATTACATATATGTGGACCTCTTTCTCTGGTATTGAGACAGCACAAAAATTTAGCATAGACTACTTTCCCAAAGGTATTCACACTGGATGTAAAATTAGTCTTTTTTCTTCAAATGAATTTCCTTTAACATTCTTTTATGATGTTGTACAAGAGGTATTCATAATTTAGAAAATGAGCAATAATCAAAGATAAAGAAGGTGTAAAAACAACTTGGCATCAGTGCTAGTGAGTGAAGAAAAGTGCAAGAACAATAGCCCATGTATCCTCCAAACTGTACTTTATATTAAAGAATTGCATGGAATTTTACTTTTTTTCTTCAAAGATCTGCAGTTTCTCTATGTCATTTTTACTTACACAACTCTGGCATTTGTTAAACTTATTTTGTTTTCAGAGAGCATGGTCCAAATGTCTTAGAACATCCTGAAGATTTCTCACATTGCACAACAAAAATGAAGAGGAAATCCCAGATAATATTGAGTGGTAACTTTTGGTAGATGATATACCAGTTATTTCTTTTTATAAATTAGACATGAATGCGGTGGATAAGGAACTGACTAGATGGCCACAATCAAAGAGTTGCAGTCAACAGGTCAATGTCCAAGTGGAAACCAGTGATGAGTGGCGTTCCTCAGAGGTCAGTATTGGGACCAGTGCAGTTTAACATCTTTTTCAGAAACATGGAGAGTGGGATTGAGGGCATCTTCAGCAAGTTTGACGTTGACACCAAGCTGTGTGGTGCAGCTGGCACTCTGGAGGGCAGAGATACCACCCAGAGGGACCTGGACAGGCTTGAGAGGTGGGCCACCTCATGAACTTCAACCAGGCCAAGTGCAAGGTCCTGCACATGGGTCATGGCAATCCCAAGCACAAGTACAGGTTGAGTGGAGAATGGATTGAGAGCAGCCCTGAGGAGAAAGACTTGGGGGTGCTGGTGGATGAGCTCAACATGAGCCGTCAATGTGCATGGACAGTAGGTCAAGGGAGGTGATTTTACTCCTCTACTATGGTCTTGTGAGACCCCACCTGGAGTACTGTGTCTAGCTCTGGAGTCCTCAACACAGGAAGGACATGGACCTGTTGGAGGGGATCCAGAGGAGGGCCGCAAAGACGATAAGAGGGCTGGAGCACTTCTCCTACAAAGATAGGCTGAGAAAGTTGGTGTTGTTCAGCCTGGAGAAGAGAAGGCTCTGGGGACACCTTTTAGTGGCCTTCTAGTACCTAAAGGGGGCCTATAGGAGAGATCGGGAGGGACTCTTTATGAGACAGTGTAGCGATAGGATGAAGGATAATGGGTTTAAACTCAAAGAGCATAGATTTAGATTAGATGTTAGGAAGAAATTCTTTACTCTGAGCATGGTGAGACACTGGAACAGGTTGTCCATGGAAGTCAAGACCAGGGTGGATGGGGCTTTGAGTAACCTGCTCTAGTGGGAGGTGTCCCTGCCCATGGCAGGGGGTTTGGAACTAGGTGATCTCTAAGGCCCCTTCCAATCCAAGCCATTCTATGATTCTAATATAAGGAAATTATTACTTCCCTTCAAGCAGTTTCAAGGTTTAAGACCAAAGGACTGTACAGGGAATAAATGGACTCAGATACCAAAACAGAAGTATGCATATTTATGAATTGCTTAACTTCCTACAAGAGACATGGCATGGTTTCGGGAAGAAATTTGGGTGGATGGACATACTAGTTTGAGCCATGCAGGGCACCAGGGCCTGTAGGGTCTCTAGGATGTCTCTTGTTTCTCTCTCTCCACTCTGGATACCATTAGTTATGGTATTGGGTAGACAATACCCAATTCGTGACTGACCTGTTCAAATTAATTTCGCTTTCAATACCTGTCTCTTGCTGTTCTGTCACTGGAGGTTAAATTCTCCCTCTCTCAAAGTTTCTCCTCACCATCACAACTTTCACGGGGATTGATTGACAGGTTCTTGATGCTCAAGGAGCTCCTTTGTTCTTATAATTAAGCTACTCCTTTATCTTATATGGCTAATCAATATGCTAATACTATTGTCAGCCAGGCTGAACACACACCAAGTGTCACAAGAAATTAATACATTTTAAGCCAATTGAGAAAGACGCTTAAAAATTGGCCATGATAGCTTCTAGTCAATAAAATTCCAATATTTGACTCAGTATGACTGAAGCTAGCATCTAAATTCCGAACACTTACTCAAAATACTGTTTATTTGGCTGAAGTGATCTTGTAATTTTTTCTGATCCCATAAAAAATTAGTACAAAAACCATATCTTCCAGTAATATACTGAAAGTACTTCCTTAAGAGAAAACTAAATATAGTTGTGCAAAAAACCCACATTCACCTAATTACAAACAGAGAAATATATATAATATTAGCTGACAAATGTGTCCCAGTTCTTATCTAGGCGAAGGAGAAATCTGACGTGTTTTATTCATAGCTATATTGAAGAAATTCAAGAAAATAGAAAAACCCCACCACCTGCCAATTTTTGTAAGACAGAGGAGAAAATAAGTGTGGGGTTTTTTTCCTTTTAGGGCTATGACATGCTTAGAATGAATTATCTAGTATTGAACTATGCAGGCAAAGATATAGGAGGTATCATCTTCCTAATTTGTTTCATTTCACTCCTGTGACAAAACAAATCTCAACCTACTGTGTGAGATAACCAACACACAGCTTGGCTAACTCTTAAGTCTTTTCTGTAAGTGTCTGCACAGTAAAATCCTACCATAAATAACAGAGAAAACATTTTTGTTAAAAAACCCCGCCAAATTTATTTTGCAATCTAATTGTCTGTTTTTGACTTTCAATACTGTGTGCACTAATCCATCAATACTCTTTCACAGCAGAGTCAATTATTATTACTTATCAATGTTTTATCCACTAGTGAACATATTATTTATTTATTTATTTATGTAGACATATTTAATATGATCCTTTGATAACAACAATAATGTACTGTCCCACATGTTGATCTAAGGCCCTGTCTAGCTCTGGTAACCAGCTCTTCTGTGCCTAAAATTTTTAAGTTGTGACAAGGTTTCTGTTATCTTTGGAAGATGGTTCTGTGTATGAGCAGCATTTGCATTAGTTCTTTTGTTGCAGAACTTTGAAAGTCCTACATGCAGTAACCTCACCTTTAATATGCACAAGCTGGAGCAAAGCACAATGGTGCCTTAAAATATGAATGTCATTAAGCTGCTAATTAAACATGTTAATAAATTACTCCTGATCATAACAGTGTTTCTATACAGATCCCAGGAAAATTCAGGTTGGAAGGGACCTCCTGCTCAAGGCTGGGTCATCTGTGAGGTCAAACATGGTTATTCAGGTCTTTTACCAGTCTGGACATGGCTCTGGAAAATACACTCCTGACTAAGCCCAATTACAAGGCTTTGGTTCACAATGTGTATCAGTCTTAGACTTCATCATCTAAATTCCTTTCAAATTAAATTAAACCCAAATCTACTTTTTGTAAGGATGTGCTCCTTCTTTAGGTCTATCTGATCAAGAACTTTATTAGTGGAAAAAAACCACACAAGTATAATAAGAGAAGGAGGAAGCCACAAACAAGAACATACAGGATGTAAACCCAATCTACACTTGATAAAAGAGGCAGTGAGGAGACCCAAACCCGGTCAGTCACATTGATCAGTCGGGATATGTGGGAGAGTGCGAACATTTATTCTAGTAAGTTTATCTAATTAAGGACCTTGCAAATAGCCACGGAGAAGGGAGAAGACAAAAAATCCCTAAAAACAACCAAACAACAACCCAAACAAACAAACTCCTCCATGTAGAGACACTGACAAAACAAACATAGAGACAACAATAAGAAACAAACCTCACCACTGCCGCTAATTGACGGGCTATCAAGAAACTATGGGTGTAACTTTAATGACTTTGCAACTAGTAAGATTGTAAACCAGAGGTGATCCCACGTCAACGGGCAACATGCAGTGGCAGGGGGAGCAGGGAGGAACAAAGGCAGGTAGACAGAAACAGGTATAAAAGGGGCTGGTTCCACATAAAACATTCTTCTGCCTGCGATCTGAACTCCTAAATTTCTCAACTTTCTCTCTNTATGTAGACATATTTAATATGATCCTTTGATAACAACAATAATGTACTGTCCCACATGTTGATCTAAGGCCCTGTCTAGCTCTGGTAACCAGCTCTTCTGTGCCTAAAATTTTTAAGTTGTGACAAGGTTTCTGTTATCTTTGGAAGATGGTTCTGTGTATGAGCAGCATTTGCATTAGTTCTTTTGTTGCAGAACTTTGAAAGTCCTACATGCAGTAACCTCACCTTTAATATGCACAAGCTGGAGCAAAGCACAATGGTGCCTTAAAATATGAATGTCATTAAGCTGCTAATTAAACATGTTAATAAATTACTCCTGATCATAACAGTGTTTCTATACAGATCCCAGGAAAATTCAGGTTGGAAGGGACCTCCTGCTCAAGGCTGGGTCATCTGTGAGGTCAAACATGGTTATTCAGGTCTTTTACCAGTCTGGACATGGCTCTGGAAAATACACTCCTGACTAAGCCCAATTACAAGGCTTTGGTTCACAATGTGTATCAGTCTTAGACTTCATCATCTAAATTCCTTTCAAATTAAATTAAACCCAAATCTACTTTTTGTAAGGATGTGCTCCTTCTTTAGGTCTATCTGATCAAGAACTTTATTAGTGGAAAAAAACCACACAAGTATAATAAGAGAAGGAGGAAGCCACAAACAAGAACATACAGGATGTAAACCCAATCTACACTTGATAAAAGAGGCAGTGAGGAGACCCAAACCTGGTCAGTCACATTGATCGGTCGGGATATGTGGGAGAGTGCGAACATTTATTCTAGTAAGTTTATCTAATTAAGGACCTTGCAAATAGCCACGGAGAAGGGAGAAGACAAAAAATCCCTAAAAACAACCAAACAACAACCCAAACAAACAAACTCCTCCATGTAGAGACACTGACAAAACAAACATAGAGACAACAATAAGAAACAAACCTCACCACTGCCGCTAATTGACGGGCTATCAAGAAACTATGGGTGTAACTTTAATGACTTTGCAACTAGTAAGATTGTAAACCAGAGGTGATCCCACGTCAACGGGCAACATGCAGCGGCAGGGGGAGCAGGGAGGAACAAAGGCAGGTAGACAGAAACAGGTATAAAAGGGGCTGGTTCCACATAAAACATTCTTCTGCCTGCGATCTGAACTCCTAAATTTCTCAACTTTCTCTCTCCATAATCTCACTCTCTGTCTGGTGTGTATGAGTGCTGCAAGGACTAAATGTCAGCTGCTGGTGGGATCTGTGTGAGTAGATTGTGTCCCAGCTACTGGAGACAGACTGGGGCTTTAGGTGCCCCTGGCCTGTGGTGCCAGCTAGTTCAGCAAGCAGGGGTCTTTGCCTCTTAGTCACTGGGTCAGGAGCAGTGTGTGTCCTGGAAAACAGCTATCGAGGGGGGGGCGACCAGGCTGAGTGAGGAAAGTGAGGAGTCTGCACTGGTGGCTGGAGCAAGACCACAGGTCACAGGTGGCTGCTGTGATCTGATTCAGCGTGGTTGAATCTAGCATCTAAACTTTAATGGTTATCAAAATAACTGTTTCCTGCACTGGACTGAATTGCACAACAATTAGATTCTTATTAGGAGATCTCCCTGTGCAGAAACTTTGCTAAATAATTCTACTATGTGTGACAAGTAGTATGCAGAACAAGTTATACTTTTTCCTCTTTCTTTACAGAAGAAAACATACATGACAATAGCACAATTTGCACTAGTCTGGAGATATGCCTGCAGCAATAGGTCAAGTAGTAAGAGATAAAGATGCCTGCACTTACTGACAAGAATTTAAACTTGTCAAGAATAATAAAAATAAATATTCCAGCACACAGAGAAAAAAGGCCTTTGATAAGAGAAGAAGATCTAGTGGAGGAGCATGAGAAAAAATCTACGTGAAAGAAGAGCAAGAATAAAAGAAAACAGTATAGAAAAAAAAGAGAGGATTTGAAGCAAGAGAAGAATAATGGTAAAATAAATTGAAGAAACTATTGAATTCTAGAAAATCATAACTGAAGAATGGAAGGCAGGGAATAATGGATAAGATACACAAGTATTACTCTATCTTGTAGAAAGAACGAAAAATGGTGTGATGAACAAAAAAGAATAAAAAGCGGATGTTATGCTTCTATTAGATGCTGCAGGGGCCCAGTGTTCCACTGCTCTGCAATGAAAGAATGTTAGTATCATTTAACAGGTCATTTACACCTATATAAAGACACAAGGAAATGATGAATCGCGACATGGGAATAGATTATCTGAGTAGTGAATTACAATTAGATATATATTAAAATGGTTTATACTTGTTCTCGTTTGTGGTATTATCCAGGTGAATTTACTCCTCTCTGTATGTTACTTATCTAGCACGTTTAGAAAACCTGAGATTCTCCTTAATTTTGCTTTTTTGTTAAAATTTTAATTATAGTAGGTTTATGGGAGTCTCTTGTGGAAACTTTCTGAACATCTTGTTAATTGAATGCTTTCAGAAATTTAGGTACCCTGGAAGCTAGCAGGTTTTGTTTTTATTTGTACAGTTTGTTTTCATGACGTTTGGCAACAAATATTTTTTATGCTGCCAAACTTTGTAGGGAAACAACACTTTGCTTCTTCACTTACTATTTCAGTGAAAGCTACTCTGCCTTTTTATATAGGAAGATCCTGTGAACAATTACAGGATTTGAGGCTTGATATAGCCTTTTCGGTAAAAGTTAAAACTTTGATAGCAGACAGATTCTCTGGAAAAGCAACTAATGATTAGGACAGAGAGGGGGAGACCTCAAGAAAATGTGTTACAAGTTCGTCCTCTATTTATTGCTAAAAACCCTGACAATTTCTTCAGGGAATCATAACACCCTAGAAAGGCTGAATTTGGCTGGGAGGGCAAAGTGTTTTAGAGAGCTTTTTACCAACTTGAATATCAGGATTGAGGTAGTTTTAAACAAAAAAGTTAATCTTTTATAAATAGCATGAAGAACAAAGTAAATAAAAGGAAAGGGGAAAATATTTAGTAAAAAAATGAGATTAAAAGTAAGTGGGGAAACACTGAGAAACCAAAAAAAGAAAGCAAGGAATTAGTACATTGGAAAGTAAGCATATATTTCAAAGATTAAGACATTACTGGTCTATTGTGGGGAGTTTTGTTTGGATTTTTTGGTGTGGTGGGTTTTTTTGGCTTTTTTTAATTTATCCTACATCTAGTAATTTCTTCATTGATGTAATGATTTATTGATTCCTATCTCGCTCATTAAACATCTTAATTTTCGACTTCACTATCCTGCAGATGTCTTGCTGAGATATTCTCATTATTATTTCCCCTCCCATTTAAAACTCACAGCTTGTTTTCAAGATACGCTTTTTCATTACTCTCAGTGATTTGTTTGGTGGTACACCATTGCTAATTCATGCAGCAAGCCTACAAATATTCAGGTATCTTCTCATTTAATATTTAACTATTGATCATAGTCACTTAGAGATTTAGAGCACCGTAATGCAATTGAATAGGAGTAATATCCTCCACTTAAGAGAATTTGGGACAAAGAACATAAATACATTGTTGATATTTGCATATGCAGATACAACCATAAATTTTTACACATATCTACAGAACTAAGGCCAATCTGTCCAAATTAGTTAATACTGAAAATAATTTAAATATCGGGGGGGGGTTTTCCACTTATTTGGTGAATTTTCCATGATTTTAATAATTGTATTTACATTGTCCATTTACTTTCTACTTTTAACAAGGATTAGTGTTGTACTACCTTTAACAGAAAGGATCTTCAGGTTTTCAGCAAAAAAACCCAATAAAAAAGTGAAAAAGAGCAAGAAGGAAGGCCAGTTTGACACCTGCATGGTTGGCTTTAGATTTCAAGATGTCTATTTTTGGCATTTCCCTTCTTTACTTTTAAAATCAGTCTAATTCTCAGAAATCATCTAAATTGGATTTTGTTTACTAAACTTTTGAATCCAACAAGAAAAAAGCCCCCCTCATGTGTCTCAATATTTAACAGTTTCCCAATCTCCTATTGTAGATGGGTTAACTCTAGATGATTAACTCTAATTTCACATATTTTTTTTCCTATGATCTATATATAACATCTGCCACTGTACTTTTGTCACATGGGGAGCATACTAGAGAAGAATACCTTATAGACTTGTAGCCTATTTTGTATGTCTATACTTATTTCTGTAAAACTGCATATGCTTTTATAATGTATGTTTTATATTTGTAGGGTTTTTTTCACCTTTTCTTTATCTATCTCAGAGATAGAATAACACATCTAAATGAGTTTAATTCACCTATAGAAGTGCTTTCTTCTCCAAGATGTAACATTTCACAGGGCTACAGAATAGTTGGGGTTGGAAGGGACCTCTGAAGGTCATCTAGTCCAGTCCCTCTGCTCACGTAGGACCACTGAGTGTCCAGGGCAATGTCCAGACAGCTTTTGAGTGTCTTCAAGGATGGAGACTTCACAGCCCCTGTGGAAAACTCATGCCAACACTCAGTCACCTTCACAGTAAGTGTTTCCTGATGTTCAGACGAAACGTTGTAAACTTCTGTTTATGCCCACTGCCTCTTGTTCTATCATTGGGATGAAGTTTTGATTCTAAAGGTATTTTTCTTCAATTAAAAGAGAAAGATGCTCCTTTCTTCTGCCTCTAACAGCAATAATCAGAATAGTGAATTCTTGGAAATTAAAGGTATCAATTTAGGAAATCATTCCCATTCAGAAAAGCACTGAAACATAGATTATGTCTCCTTGAAATAAATGAGAGTTATGTGCATATCTATACTTAAACAAAAATCTAAAAGCTTTCTTGAAAAGAACAGGAATATAAACCTATGCTAATGTTTTCCTTAACTGTTGGAATGAGTAGAGCCATTATAACTATTAAATTAGTGCTTAAGAATTTACATGTAACTTTCAGAGTCAACAGAGTCCTTTTAGAAAGAAATCAAAAATTGCTGTTGTATATACAGCATAAAAGAATGCTACCACTAAATGTGTAGATTAAAAAGATTACCACTTTCTGTGGCACAGCAATTAACAGCAGTTTCTGCTGCTTCAGATCTATGTTCAGCCTTAGCTCATATATTCTACTATCTGTACTGATTATTTACTAAGAGTGAATAACAGGGCTATTCAATAAAAAGTAAATATTAAAAAACCAAATCACACTTACATAATTGCCTACATACAAGTACCCCACAGTGCAGCACAATACTCATCAAATTAAATTCCATTTAATTAAAAGCTCAATCAAACAGATCAGTATTAAGTTCAGTAAAAAATGGCTATTTTGTGTCAATGCATTTGATACTAGGATATAATGAAGATGAGGTGCGTAACTGCTAAATGGCTTAGCACCTCAGTAAGAAATTTTGTATTACTAAAACCTGTTCTCTGGTCTACAAAAGTCAACAAGAACACACTACAACAAAAACTGAACTGGAAGCAATGTAGGATTTGCAGATTCAAAGCACCACTTATAGTAACTTTAAAAACTGTTACGGACAATTTATTTAAACATTTTTTCAAGAATTCATGTTCACATGGTGTTAAATGTAAACAAAGTTTTAGTATTTCTGCTGAAAAATGCGTTTTTATGCAACCTTTTTCGGTATGAAGTTACTTGGTCTGAGGTTAAACAACTTCATTTTCTATTATTGAACTGTTTCACTAACTGTGTTTTGTACTGACAAATACATACAGATAATGCAGACATGTAATTCTAACTCTATAAAGCTGAAAGAAATGGACTTGATGCTACTTTCCTGGACAGCTCTAGAGCTAGGATCTTTCCTAGCCTTCATTGATATTTGTGTTTTAATGCAAAGTTATGTTATGTCCTACTAGCTTTAAGGCTTGTAGCCTAATTATTTTTTTCTGCAAAAAATATTTTTTTGCCTGGAATAAACTTAACAGGCTTGCAAACTCTTTGAAATGATAGTCTTTCTAATTGTTCTTTTTTTCAGATACTTGGCTGTAGCTCAGCTCATGATGGCTGACCCAGCATTAACAGCTCTGTATGCTGCCCATGGATTTGAAATTTGAGTTCTGCTTCTTCTCTGTCTAACATGTTTCCCACTTTTTCTCTCCTGTGTTCCTTGTATTATTTTGGATTTATTTTCAAAACATCTGTCCAGTATCTGCTTCTCTTACCTTTCAGTTTGGACTAGACAGCATCCTTTGCTTATTTAATTCTAATTACTTTGACAAAAATTAATTATAGAATTGTTTGCTTTTCATTATTTTAAGTGACAAGATGCCATCCAGAAGGTTAGCTCTTGTTAGTAAGCTATTATCTCCATTGATTCCAGGCTGTTAGACTGGACTTTCAGCTTCATATCATATCTAAATAGATCAGTAAACTTCCTTTTTATACATAATTATCAGTATTTTTATGGTTCTTTGTACAAGATTTGCTATTCTCATTGCTACAATACCTTTCAGAAGTACTCCTTGGCATGAGACAAAGGAGATTTCTTTTGACAGCAATATTTTTAGCTTGCAGATACGTAGTATAGTGCTATTTAAGTTTCCCTCCCTTGTCCTCCACTTCAGTTCTAGTACATTGTTAGTCTACCAGTCAGGTTTTTTTTTTTAATTTTCTTTTTTCTTCTGCTTCCTTTACCTTTGTGTGACTGCTTGAAGTACAACACCTCTAGTCAGAGAAATATAAGTTTAAAACCTAAAATTGCAATAGGCAATTTTAAAGCAACATTTAAAAGGCAACATTTAAAATTTGAGAGTAAATTATTTCATCTGTAAAAGCCACTCGTACTGATATTCCTCAGTAGCATTGTCTTCTCTTTTCCAAACTACCCACCAACTAATGTAATGGCAGATAACATTACAATTAAGCTGTTAATATGATATCTGTCAAGTTACATTCCAGAAATCACCTTAAAGCTCTAAATATAGATAGGTCAAAATTGCCATATCAAAATTTAATATAGGCTAGAAAACTTGTCTGTGATAACAATAGAAGTTATGCAAAGTGGTAAAGAAAAATTATTTTATTGAAACTATTGAAATTAACAAAGGGATATTTACATCGGCATTGCTTACAAATTTGCATTGATTTATGAATTTACATATTACATGCTTGGACTTCTCCCAGAAGTCACACTGCAAAATAGAACAAGTAAGAAAAAACAAAATACTTTATTTGACCAGCAGTTAGACAGCTAACAATTGGCTATTATTTAGACTGAGAAAAGCTGGGGGACCATTAAAAATTAAAAACAAAAAACAAACAAGCAAACCCTCATCCTCTTTGGGAAATGAGCCTACTTTAGCTGGCTGTTAGTTCTGGGTTTTCCTAGAGTTTTATATACCTATGCCTTTTCAGAGCATGTAGTGTTTTAGCACAAATTTTATGTGAAATTGCACACACTTAAGCAATGATGGCAAATGAGACACCTGCTTTTCTGCACTTCTGAGANTATCATTAGGATGTAGGTATCACAGCAGATTCTTGCCTATATGCTTTTTAATATATATGTACACACATACACATAAGTACACATATAAATATACATAGAAATACATAGAAATAGATATATAGATGTATATGTATACGGAGAGACAGAGGGACTGCATGTGAGAATATTTGAGCTAGGAGCCCTACTGTAGAGCCTCAAAAGCTGCTTCCTACCTAACCACTTCATAGACATTTTGCAGTTTTGGCATCCAGAAAAATAACATTCAGGGAGGGAGTACTGGATTAGCACAGGTCTCTGAAGTTAAACAGCAGGAGGAAGATACAAGTAGGAGATACAACTGGATAAACTTCTGTTGAGTGATTTTCTATAAAAAGAAAACTTTCATTAGGAACTGAGAATATCAAAGGACAATTCTCATACCAAACCAAATTTAAATATTTCAACTTTTTAAATGCCAGGACCATGATTATAAAGTTAGAAACTATGTATAAGAAAGAGTTGTAGCTAAAACCCAAGGGACATTCTGTGAATATTTCCTCTTCTGATTAGAGTCTTTTTCCAATTCAAATTGCTCTCTTCAGACGGCCTGCTCTGTACCATGGTTCTTAGAAACATCAGCTTCTAAACGTCAGGTCATAACTTCTTAACAGGACCACTTCATTTATCATCTTCCTGCTTTAGCACTAGAACACAATGTCTCTTCCTAGAAGGCTCTGAAGTTATATGCTATACACAGTAAAAGTAAACAGAGTATTCAGAGAAGGTTTGTTGGTCAATTTTTAGAAAGCCTATCACCCTGGTCTGATTTTTATTGTGTGGGGTTTAATTTCTCATCAAAGTTCTGTGGAATGGCTGTGATTGTCATATCAATGACAGCAGTATGAAGCAACACTACTCTGTATATTGGCTATATGCAGCAGCAACAATTACAGATCTGCTTTAGAAAGAAAAAAAAAAGGCAAAAAATGTGTATAATCAAATGATCAGTTTAAAACCTGATATCATTCGGACAAGATGCCTAGTATTTGATACTAAATTAATTTAAATCAAAGCTCTTCCAGAGTCAGTAGTTGTCAGATCCTCAGCTTGACATGATCTGTTTTTAGCATGACAACACCAAAGGCCAGTGATTAAGGGATTAAAGTAGGAATTAATTTATGAACAGCTGAAAAGGAAGACAAAAAGGATGAAATGGTTTCTTAGTAGTTCTGCTTAAAAATCATATGAGACTATAAACTGTTACCTGCTTTCCTACGTAGGAATGTGATGGTAGAAGTTAATTTTCTGTTCCTATCTGAACAGTTTTATAGTTTTGTCTTCATATTGTATTAGACCAACATATAGACAGTGATTTTGGCAGCTCTATTAAATCAATTTTTTTAAATTCTACTTGATGAATAATGCACATTTCTAGAAGAGTCAATAGCAGAAGCTCTAAATACTTTTAACTGCACATAATATAGTGCTTTAATTCCCAATACGGTTAGCAATTCATGTGTTTCAGTTTGCATACAATTGTTACAAAGAACTGAATCATTCATATTAAAACAGATGGGTGAATTTTATCTGCAATGTATAATGGAGTTTAGAGCATAAGATGAAAATGAATAAACAGATGTGAGTGAAATCTGCATGCTACATATTTAATCTTTTTTTTTTAAATTCCATTTTGAAAGTTTGTTGGTTGGGTTTTTTTCAGTGATTAAATAAAGCCAGGCTCTGTCCTCAATTACAACTCTTAAACTCTGTAGGAAGCAATTTTTAACTTATTTTTTATTACTGATTAACTTAGTAGTTAAAAAAAAAAAAAAAACAAACAAACAAAA
>VXBO01011427.1:0-10901 GCA_013400135.1 Rhinoptilus africanus
AATATTTCATTAATGTAGTTTAGGTTTATTTTTCAATCCATAAGTTTCTTCTCTCTTTCATTCTTTCCTCCCTTGAGAGAGCAGGTAGAGACAGTATCAGTCCTTCATTTTAGTGGCCAGCCCAGCCTAAACCACAGCAAGTTTGAATGTTTTGTTCATAAACATCTTTTCCCCACATAGCATAAAGTAATCTGTTTCGAATAAAGACTTGAGAACTTTGTCTGATTCTTTTCCTAGTCACCATTTAAGAAACCTCATTTCATAAGAAAACATATGTAAAAGACAGTAACTGCATTAACATGGTTACTGGGCACTATCTAATTTTATTTCCCTTATCAATTATGCCCCTGAAGACAAAAGCATGAAATTGTTACTTTCAAATCGTACTCTATTCTTGGCCATCCTAAAAAGATGAGATCCCTTGCTGAAGTTTCATTTCAGGATGAAAAATGAAGTAAGACTTCTGGGTAAAGTATCAGAATTGAATTTGGTTGATATTTACAGGATGCAAAAAGGAAAACTATTTTCTCCTCTTTTGATGATACTGCAGAAAATGGTCTTCAAAATACTGAGGTGATATGACTGATAATGTTAGTCTAATTCAATAGGATTAGTTTAATTATTTCTTCTTAGACAAAAGTGAAAGAATAAAAGGGGGTTACACTTCTGTCAGTTTACTTCCAAACACTGCATTTTTCTTTTGTGAATAAACAGAGTATATTTTTGTGGGTGATCTGTTAGTTCTTTTACTTGCAGAGATATAACGACAGGCAGAATTTAAATATCTCAAGAACTGCCTGAAATCTTAGCAGTGCAGTGACAAAACTTTTTTTTTTTTTTTTTTTTTTTTTTTACTTCTGTTAACACAAACAAAANCAGTGATACCAAAAGCGAAGTGGAGTACCTCTTCCTTCTAAATATGGAGGAGAGACCTGGATGGGCTAAGTTGTCTGACTGATGTGTTGGAGATCTGAGGAATGCAGCAGCAGAGGCCAGCACCCGCCTCCACTGCTGTCAATAACTACCCAGCACAGCACATCCTACACATTGCTCACAGGCACTTGGAAGGGTGGGGTTTTTTGCCTGAATTGAACCAAGTGCTCTTAAAGTTCCTCACTGAAAAAAAAGAAAAAGACTAACCTTGGTTGGTGGGAGGCAAAGCAAGGTCTGGGAAGAGCAGTTTCTGAAGAGGGCTATTTTTTTTTCTGAACTAAATTTCCATCTATGTTTGTCCAGTGATCTTTTATCTTGTATTCTTTTATCAGAGAAAATATCATCCAAATGTTGTAGTGAGTATTATAATCAGACTGAAAGTATTAGTGCTGAAAAGTCAAGAAATATTTGGAGAGAAACCTGCATACTATGTGTGTCTGACTGGCCAAAATCTTTGTATTGTTTTATAGATACATAAATGCATGTATGTATGCATGCATAAAACCCAGCAACAACAGATAGGTACTAGCAACATCCTGAACAAAGACAAAGGCCTGGTAGCACAAAGGCGAGGTGACATTTCACAGGCTTCTTTCTGTCAGACAAGTTAAGTCTGGTTTAACCAAAACTCTAGGATTAAGCTGTATTCTTGCCTCAAATGCTAGACTGTGATTGTACTTGGGTTGGGTGGGGAAATTTTAGTGCTCTTTGGCATATGACGTAGTCTAGTACAACTGGTCATCCTGCCAAAGATGATTATGTCCTACAGCATGAACACCAGCATGTTTATTAATGTTGTCAGAAAGATGAAGATGCTGACTTAAGAACATTTAACTACTCAAAGGGTCGTGTTTTTCAGCAGCTCAGGGAAATATATATATTGAACAATTGCAGCTAGTGTGGTGACAAATGAGGACTTGTTACTTGTGAATACTTAAGGATTCATTTAGACCACCAGCCTTGCATAGTAAGTTTCAACCTCAAATAATTTGTACTTGCAATGACAGCCTTCATACTGCACAAAAGGTATCCAGTCACAAATATGACAGAGGAGATGAAGGTCTGTTGGTACTGTGTTGGGTTTTTTTTATGATAACGTAAACTCTGTATTTAAATTCTCTGCTTTTTGAAGATTAATTATGTTTGATAGCTACTAAAATGAAGCAGTGTAAGAATTAATTGCACTGCTGTAATGAAAAAATGTTAACTTCCTTGATTCCTGTATGTAATTGTTGCATAATTGATTGTCCAAGGTACTGGAGGACAAGTTGTTTCAATTACTAAGCTTAAAAGAGGGGCAGTGACATGAATTTCTTGGATTAGGGGAACAAGAAACCAGTAACCTGGCTCAGTACTTTGTATGTAGTTGTCACATGGATGGTGTGGTAGTGGTCATGCAATTGTATGGTTCCAGGCTCTTTTTGTCCTTTTCTTCCTTGAGTTGTGGAGGATTTTCCATGAAAACAGGATCTCTTCTTTGGTTTGATCATCTTCTTCAGTTAATAAAGCTGTAAAAATTCAAAAACACCCTAAACCCCTTGGTGTCCATTAGAAATGTATTCAGTGATGCTAAAAAGGTGCAGAATTTATAGGTAATGAATGTGTTGGACTTACCTAGTCCTGAATTTTTGGTGGTTTAGCTTAACTAAAACTATTCCTTGATTTCTAGATGACTTGATAAAAGAGGTAAAACAATGTATTTCATCCTCAAAACTGAGATTAATCTGTTCTTGAGAAGGGAATTTTACCTTAGTTTTAATTCAAGTAATTTCTTGGGGCAAAGGACTTTCTGGGCTGGCTGTTGGTGTGAAGGCAATTGCCTTGAGACAGCTATCTGTTGTCTAAGAGATCTCTCGTCTTTCTTTTCATGCATTTTCTTTTAATTTCATATATCCCAGCCCGCTCCCTTCCTCCGGACTCCCAAGGAAGGGTTGAATGCTGTCTGTTGCCTCAACAATTCCTGAAAAGGAGGGAGTAGACAATGCCCACGACTGTGTTTTTGCCTTTATCAAGTACAGTGTTCTGGGCTATAAGCTCCCAAGGTAAGAAAATGTCAATGTATTTATATGTGTTTATATATTTATATATGAGTATATAAACACATGTATGTATATGTAGCCCAACCAAGGCTAATTCTAGATATGTAGGGACACATATATGTAGCCTAATAAAATATACATACATAAAATCATATATATATGATGATATATCAATGTATATATACACATACAATACAATTAGCTAGACAAATATTTCAGTAACAAATCATATCCATCAGTGAGAAGAGGAGCTATATGTTCTCTTTATGAATTAGGGTTGTGGAAGAGCTATGTGAAAGTATAAATAAAGACATGAATAGCAACTGATGGTTTTCAAATAACTTTACAGCACAGTTATAAGGGTTGGGGTTTTTTTTATACAAAAGGACTATAATGGCAAGGAAACTTTCTCCGTCCAGATGCACTGACTGGAAAACTTAAACTACATTCTAGGGTACCTCAGGTGAGTATTTAGTGCCAAAATACCTTAAATATACTGGTCTCATCCTTTCTTACTAGTTGTCATGTTAACATTACATGTTCTCACTGGGCTGATGACTCATATGTCTCTTCAAAGCTGGTCTGACTAATGTGCTGCCCTAAATTTTTGCCATTGCTGGGGGCAGGTTTCAGACTGTGGCATGTCCCGGGACTGGCTGGGCTACCCTTGGCCTGAGCAGGGCTGAGCTGGGTTTACCAGGTGTCCATTGCCCAGCCTGTCTGAGCTTCAGCTCTGCAAGTGCCACTGACAGCCCCAGGCAGTTCCTGCCAGACAAACAACCCCCAGGGATACAGGGCGTTTGTAGGGCGGGCAGCATTCAACCCTTCCTTGGGAGTCCGGAGGAAGGGAGCGGGCTGGGATATATGAAATTAAAAGAAAATGCATGAAAAGAAAGTCAAATGGACTCCAGGACTGAGGAGGAAGAGACAACAACAACATCAAACATATCCCCACTAAGACTTGAGGACACTGACAAATCACCATGACGCTGTCCGCACTACACTCTTCCTTACGAAGACTAAAGTGTCAGCCTCAGGACCCAGGTGGGTGTTAGGACGATTAGTGTAACACAGGAGAAAATTATATTAGTAAGTTTTCTACTGTAATAATAGTAAAGATAACTTAATCTGTTAACATTTTCTGGTTTGGATGGTATTATTGTAACCAAATGCTTTTTTAATTTTAATAGGGGTATTGAGATTTTAAATGGGCTACCAAGGTATTCATGGTTTCAAAAGTAGTTTTCTGATTTTCCCTAACAGGATCTTGATGTAACTGGGGAGTAAGATCAATTCATATTAAAATCCTGAGCTGGACATGAACCCATCTTCTCTAGGTAGTTGCTGGACCATATCTGGTGGTGAGATGTGGCAGACCTCTTCCATTTGCACTTACTCTGCTTAAATCTCTTAAGCTTTACTCTGAAGGAGAATTTGCATGGAAATGTGAGGGGTGTCTCTCTTTATTAGCCCATGTGTTGTAAACATGTAAATTGATTTAGAAAAAAATGCTTTAACAACATCTGCAGAGGATATAGATGTGTAACTCCTACCACTAACAACAGTGAGAAGAGGGGGTTTATTCATGTCAGTTCAGGATGAGAGGCTATAATAAAAAGAAAAGGAATCCTTTGGCTCAGGGTCCTATGTCATTATCATTGCACTTCAGGGAGCTGATTTTCAATTGGGAGATAGCTGTCTAAGAAGCTGTGTGTGCAATTAATTGATTTTTGGACTCAGAGATGCTTTCTTGCTGTGCAGTTGTGTTTCCACTCACTTTAATTTTCAGAGGGGAGGGCAAAGGAAGAGGAAGTAAGGGTGTATGTCTGTACACTAAAATGTGGTGGAAAAGCAGAAAATCGGGGCTTCTATTTTCATCTAAGTGTTTTCATTAGAGTTGCAGAAATGAGAAGAGGATGTTGTGGTAGCAAGAATCCCAGCTGCTCAGTTCATTTTCCTTCAAACTCATCTTTGAATCACGTACATATTTTTCTTGGACACCTAAGCTAATGAAATAACATTATTTATTTATTTTGTATTTGCCCTATGAATAGCAAGTCTCTTAAGCGGCGAGATTACTAAGTATCAATTACAAAGCAATTTATTCAAGGTAACTGGCTGAACTCCTTAAAGAAGTAACATTTATAGCTATATTAAGTATTGTGGATTAAGCATTGGATTTATTGTGGATTTATGAATGCCCAAATATGACTTATTTGCCTGAAACGATATTTAAGGTGCACCTTACATACAAATCTCAGCATCTGTGAATTTTGCCCTTTGGAATAGAAGCAACATGAGACGTATTCAGTAACACAATGAATGTTAATCAGTGTTTGCCTCTCCGGCAAATAGATGTTTTTCAGTCAGCAAGCATGAAATAAGTAATACTGTGCCTCGGTCATACTGCTTTTGATACAGATAGTTAAGTCTTAAAGACAAGTATTTTAAAGTGTAGTATATTATGAGGTAGTTGATACATCCCTTGAAAAAACATAAGATGTGTGAACTTGATCTTTATCCTATTGTTGTTCTTGACCCTAGATGATTTTGTTAACCAGTAAAACTTGATCTGTACCGCCTTCAGTATTGCTGAGATTGACTGGCAATAATATTTTTCTTTAAGTGTATTCACTGGAAGAGTTTGTTGGATTAAATGGCCATTCCGGATGTACACTGACTGATAGCTTGAGCACCTTCCATTCTGGTGCAGATTTTCAAAATAGGGTAGTAGCAGCAATATTCTACTTGCTAGTTTCTCATCTTAGATGTAAGAAAAAATTAAAAAATAATTTGGTGTCTTTTTAGGTATTTCAAAATACTTTTTTTTTTTTAATCAAAGTTAAGAAAATAGTCTTGACAGTCATATGAGGAAATTTGCTCTGAGTGTCTCTGAAATGCACTCTTTGGTACGGTTTAGAATATTTTAAATATATTTGATTTAAATGTTCAAATAACATTAAAATTATTTATGTGTACATAGGCTCTCCCCAAGTATTATAGACTACTTTCTATTTTTCTGAAGAATCAAATATTGTTTCTTTCTGTTGCAACTTCTAAAATTTATTTACTCATTCATTAATGACTTGGATGAGGGGACAGAGTGTATCCTCAGCAAGTTCGCTGATGATACCAAACTGAGAGGGGTGGCTGACACTCCAGAGGGCTGTGCTGCCATCCAGCATGACCTGGACAGGCTGGAGAGCTGGGCAGAGAAGAACCAAATGAGGTTCAACAAAAGCAAATGACCATGATACAAAATCTTTACTATAAATTTACAATTCTACTTAACCTCTGCAGATAAATAAATGCACTCCACCCTCTTTCCTGAAAGTGTGAACATGTCCTTTACTATTTCAAGGATTCATTTTCTAGATCTCCCTTTTTAATGTCTGCCATGCGAGGAAGATTTGGTCTCACTTTTTTCCAGTTTTTGAATTAGTGAGGTTATTTCTTTGGCTCCACCTCCTAGTCTGGACCATTGGTTTCTAATGGTGCGGTTATATAGTCACTGTGTGTATGGGCTTTCCTAGGCTAAGATATTCTTAGCACCCTGTGTGACAGGTCTTCCTCTTAGCACTTAGCTTTTTATTACGATTTTTGATTTTGTCCTTTTGCATTACTTTGGACATTAAAGACAGTACCACATCCACTTCTTTCTCACACTTCTCATTCCTGTCTAGCTTGTCCTCTGCTCTGACTGGATTTCTCTTCTGGCCACTCTTTCATTTTTCTTGTTCGCACCAAGTTTCTCTGTTGGTCCTATCAATACTGACCAAACAGTTTTTGGGTATTGTTTTTGTTTTTGTTTTTTCCTTCTGCCCTAAAACACCTGGATAAGACATGTGCTACACTTTCTCAAGAGGTGAGATCTTGCATTATGAAAGTTTGACAGCTCCAGTTACGCAGGGTATAAGAATCCTCTGTTGAAGTGTATTTTACAGGGAGATGTCACACTCTTAATGTAGATCTTGGAACACTTCTCAGGATAAAAGTACTCCATTCTTCTTTACTGGTGCCAGACGAATGCCCTTAGATGTTACTTCAAATATCACTTTATTTTATGGGGTTTTAACAACAGGGGTGTTATAGAATAGAGACTTCTGTACTCCAAAGTGAGTGACTGTTCTTTTTTGTTAGGGAGAAAATGGATGCAGTGAGGTGTTTTCTGGTTTTTTTCTTTACTTAATTCAACTTTCCTCTTAAATGAGGTACCTGAGATGAATATTTAAGAATGGTAGTTCAGCATAAAATGGTTATATTAAGTTCTAGTGAAGAGAGATAAAAGAGCAACGTGATACTTAAAGAAAACAGTATGAGAGGTGGGGTTTTTTTTTCTGAAATGGCTGCAAAGGACAGAAATTATCTTCAATTTCTGAAGTGTTGGAACAAAAATTAATCCTATACTGGAAAGAGCTGGGATCTGCTTACTCCTTTTTGGCAGCAGAAGCAAGATACAGCTGAGGAGCCGGCTAGCTCCTATTGAAACTGCAGCTCCTAGTCTGTTTTAATGGAGTTGCTGTGAGTGATTGGGCACTTCTTGAGAGAAGTCAGTGTGACTAAGAAGTTGTGTCTTTCTTCTATATAATGTGTTTCTTCTATGAGAGCTTGAAGAAGGAGTTATTCACTATTCTAAATAGGCAGTTACTCCTCATATCCCCTTTTCAAGTGTGAAATGGTATTTAAAAATAAGCAAATTATGGAATAACATAACGCTCCATTTCAGGTGTTGATTGCCTTGAGATAAAAGAAAAAATTACTTCTGTCCTCTGTAAGGTTTTACTTTATTGTTTAATAGGAAATCCAAATGGGAGAGGATATAGGAAAAGGGAGAGGCCAAAACATGTGAAGTGATTACATGAAAACCTATCATATCCTTCATAATAGCAACATATTGAACTTAGCATGAATAAAAAATTTTCCTCTTGTTCAGTGACATATGTTGCTTTTTCATTGTTAAAACACTTTGCTGTTTTATTAAAAGCACAGAAGAATTATTTAACTAAAATGTCTCTTGAATTAGAATGCTGTTCCTGCCAGTATTTGCATGGGTTGGATCATTCCCACAGAGGAAACAATAAATCCATCAAAACATAAAGGAAGATGATGGCACTGCAACTAAACCTTAAATATCTAACTGTGGTGTTGGTATCTCAGAGACAGATTTTATGCAAACATATGGTGAGAAAGCTTGTTTTCAAGCCTTAACACTTTTATGCTTGATGTCTGTGTAAGATACCACTTGCAGTACTTCTTGTACTTGTAATAGACTACCTGAATGCAAAGAAAAAGTAACGTAAAAAAACCCAGTAGTATTTTATACATTGTATATGCTGCCACTTTGTGCAGCTTCTCAACTGGAGATCTAAAGCCTTTAGATATTATCCAGACTTGATTGTCCTAAAGCACTGGAATTTTCATAGAATCGTAGAATCATTTAGGTTGGAAAAGACCTTTAAGATCACCTAGTCCAACCATCAACCTCACACTGCCAAGTCACCACTAAAGCATGTCCCTCACCACTAAACCACTAAAACATCCACATCAAATACCTCCAGAGATGGTGATTCAACGACTTCCCTGGGCAACCTGTTCCAATTTTTCGTAATATCCAATCAACATCCCCTAGCTCAAGTTGAGGCCATTTCCTCTTGTCCTATCGCTTCTTACTTGAGAAAAGAGACCGACACTCACCTTGGTACAACCTCCTTTCAGGTAGTTGTAGGGAGTGATAAGGTCTCCTCTCAGCTTCCTTTTCTCCAGGCTAAATAATCCCAGTTCTTTCAGCTGCTCCTTATAAGGCCTGTGCTCTAGGCTCTCTGCCAGCTTTGTTGCTCTTCTTTGGACATACTCCAGCACCTCAATGTCTTTCTTGTAATGAGGGGCCCAAAACTGAACACAGTATTCAAGGTGGGGCCTCACCAGTGCCGAATACATGGGGGACAATCACTTCCCTAATCCTATTCACCACACTGTTCCTGATAGAAGCCAGGATGCTGTTGGCCTTATCGGTTACCTGGACACACTGCTGGCTGATATGCAACTGACTGTTGGACAACATTCACAGGTCCATTCTAAAAACCTGGTCTGACTGACACTGCTCTGAGCTGTGCGTTGGAGTAGGTGAATTCTTGGAATTGGAACATCTTCCTAGCTACTGTATCTAGCAATTTAATGGCAGTTAACTTACTAAATGGATGTAACTTGAAATGTGAAAGCTGAAGATGAAAAGTAGTGGGTAGATAGTAGATAGTAAAAATAGTATTGTAGAGCGTTATAATTTACATTTTTCTTTAACTGCTTGTTTTTATGTTTCTCCACTAGCAACGCAACTGTTTAAGAGTGTATGGCCTATGGTGGATTGGTGGTTTCAACTACCTCAGATCCAAGTGATGGGTTACTGGTCTGGTTTAGATTTTGTCTTGTAGTTATTTCAGTATATTGAGGGGCACTATTAAAAGAAGAAATAAAAATCTCTATACTATCTGTGTTAATATGACTTTGTATGCTATATATTTTTTTTTGTCTTCAGAAGTGAAAGTACAGATGTAAGCCCCATCTTCCTTTCTGCCTATAATAGAGTACCAAACTTTTTCAAATAAGATTAAAAAAGCCTCTTTCCACTCTTTTCATGAAATAGGAGGGTTCATGAATTTACATATCACTTTTGAAATGATGGGAGTAATAACGTGAATCTGAAATTCAAATGTGCACCTGTGTGACTTTTACATGCAAATAGTTTCTGTGTAGATTTTCCTGTGCTGACACAAACTGTGGTTCTTTTCAGTGCTCAAGTTCTGAGTGCTGCCATTCTCATTTCTCCACCTTACATATAGTCCTGTGAATGGTTATTCTTATATATTTTTTTAAACATCAGATAAGTGTTCTTATCTGTAAGGTTTTGAAGAAGAGAGGGACTCTAAATATGTTTTTCTTGATGCGTGTGCTATTGTAGTGGGTTGTGACAGATGCAATTCTCTATTGCATCAGGCTCTAAAGTGATTCCAGTTAATTGCTTTTTGGAAATTGCTTTGGAATACCTTTCTGAAAGAACTGCTGAGACATTTATGACCACCTCTTACAGAATGCTGATGGTTATTGTATGTAAGCATGACACAATTAAGCAAATACTCCTTCCATATCACCTTCTTTTTAACTGAAATCTTTATCTTTCTCTGTGAGAAGAAAATAAAATAGTGGACTTCACAATGTACTACAGACTCTCAAGAATGCTTTTCATTATTCAGAATTAATATTAGTCTTGCATCAATTGTTTAATGTATTTTATCTGATAACCTTTCCAACTCAGTATCTACCTAAAAGGAAGCAAAATTTTTCATATATGTTCCTTGCTAGTATGAAAGAAGTGTATTAAATATTTTTTAAATAATTTCTGTACTCTTAACTTTTTATAGTGATGAGATATGATTATACTTTAAAAAACATTTATGATAACCTGAATATGGAGATTGGAGACAATGCATTGCTCATTTCAATACAAGTCATCAGCATGTTATGGTCTTAAATTAATTTGTGTTGATATTACATCTGAATCACCTTTTAGGAATGCCGTACAACATTGAAAAGCTCGGCAATTATTCTCAATCATCCAAAATCCACATATCCTGTAATTCCTAATAAATCACAGAGAAAAAAAAAATATTAGCAGGAATAGTACAGTGCTTCCAGAGAGTTTCATAAAAATCTGAGTACTAACATAGTCTATTGAAATGTAAATGCAGAATAGCAGGTGTATACAGCTAAAATGCTCCTTTTTCATGTTTTCATAAAACAGTATTTATTGGCTAGATAATAATTGGAGCAAGTCATCTTCCAGGACAGACTCAGAAATGTAGCCCATCTTTCGTGGTTTTTTTTCTTTCTCTTAAGCTGCACACCCAGCTCCCTTGTGCAATACTTTGCAAAAAA
>VXBO01011429.1:1425-32764 GCA_013400135.1 Rhinoptilus africanus
ACTCGAGACCCCCAACCTGCAATAGGAGGGGGAATCTCTGCGGTGGAGCCCTGGGTTGTGCTTTGCTGCAGCCTTATGATTTTCTTGTTTCCAATTTATTGTTTCTGTGTAGTTTTGTTTCCTGCTGTCACTGTCTGTTTCATTTTCCATCCCAAATAAAGAATATGCATTGCATCAACAATTTTTTGGGCTCTGAATTTTTTCTTCACTTTGGCTGGAATTATTTCAAGAATGGAGCAATGATGTGAAATCTCAGATAGTATCACAGAGTTGTCTAGCTTGAAGAGACAGTTAAGATCATTGAATCCAACCATTAACCCAGCACTGCCAAGTTACCACTAACCCACGCCCCTCAGCAGCACATCTAACCAGCTTTTAAATACCTCCAGGGACGGTGATTTCACCACTTCCCTGGGCAGTCTGTTCCAATGTAATAACCCTTTTGGTGAAAAGGTTTTTCCTAATAACCAATCTAAACTTCACCTGGCACAACTTGAGGCCATTTCCTCTTTTCCTATTGCATGTTACTCTGAGAAGAGACCGACCCCCTCTTACTACACCCTCCTTTCAGCTAGTTGTAGAGAGGGATAAGGTCTCCCCTCATCATCCTTTTCTCTAGGTTAAAAACCCCAGTTCCCTCTGCTGCTCCTCACAGGACTTGATCTCTAGACCCCTGGATGGCAATTCATTTGCTAAAAACATTTGTGGAAGCTCTGAATTTCTCTCAGAAAAGGCTTTTGAAATGCAAGGTAGGGGAGCTACTAACAAATGCTTAGCTTTGTTACCAAAGACAGATTTCAAAGGTGAAATACCACTTTCTGTTGTGTGAGGTTTATAGAGGAATGAAAACTACACTAGTGGTGTATTTCTTTCCCATTCATACTCTGCATTCTGTTCCCATGGATCAGTGATGATGCTTGGGGTGATGTACAGAGCATTTAAACTACATCGTGGCCAGGGCATTGACCAGTGCTGCCACCTTTAGGTAGCCTGAGGGCATCCTTCCCCCTGTCACCTCGGGGAAGCTCTGAAACCTGTATTGGTGGTTGTGGCAGTGTTAGGTTGATAGCTGGACTTGTTGATCTTCCAACAAGCTAAACAAATCTATTATTCTATGTATCAGAGGGCTGTGTGTAAGCTGCACGTTTCTCCAGCCTGCCAGCTGCACCCAGGTATTCATGTCTTGCTCTGGGCTTGGGTCAAAGTGCTGGAAAGTTGCTCTGTCCTGAGACAGATGTGGTAAATTTGGAGCTGAGCATTGCCCAAGCACTCATAGGGACTGCTCTTACAAGTGGTAACTGCCAGGGACTCAGCTTGGTCCTGGGGAGTGTCAAATGTTCAGCACTTGTTTAATGACGTTGTGTAGAAAAGTGTTCCTGGGATTTTGTAACATTTGCACGCAAAGAAGAAACACAGAACACCTATGAGCAAGGATAAATATACTATAAATTCAATTGATAAACAAAGAAGAAAATTATTATGTGGTAATGAAAACCAGAAGACATACTTTGGTACAGAAAATTTATTTGTAATGAGACAGCTTTTCTACAGTTCTGGAACAAAATCATGCAGACTATAAAGACCATTATTCCAGGGGTTCAGTGAGGCTCTGGCTAACCACCAGGGTCAAAGTGTTAAAGTCTATTAAAAAAAAGGTTTTTTCTCCTTTGGCGCTGTTGCTGTGTGCAATTTCTAGCATTAAGTCACCTCTCTAAATTCAGTGCAAATACTATAACTGAAATAAGACAAAGCACAATGTAAGCAGATGACTAAACCAGAAAGCCAGAGGATAACAGATCTAAACTAAAGGCAAAATGAGAAAATGCACACATGAGCCTGCCTTTCCCAGGTGCTCAGCATTTGCAGTTCTCATTCTTTTCATCTGGAGCCAGGCAGCACCCAGCACTGGGACTGGCGCCTGTGAGCTCCACCCCCAATTTACATCTCAAGTTTCCTTTGCTGTTTCTTTAAATTACTCTGTGCACACCACAGCTGAGCTTTAGTACGTCCACCGTTTCCCAGAGCGGTATGAATTGCATGGATGTGTCCATTGGGAAGAGTAGGTGTAGGAGTATTTTGGGGCACACCGCGGTTCGGGTCGGGAAACGATCTTGGGGGCAAGTTTCTCCACTGCTGCCTCCAGCCTCCCGGTCACCTCTGCTGGCAGAGGTGCTGCGGCAGGGGGCTCTGCCAGGGCCACCTCGGAGGGCTCGGAGGCTCCCACGACGGTTTGCTGCGGGTAGGTGGTGAGGATGGGCCCTGGGAAGGTGACAACGACGGGTGGTGGGTAGATAATCACCCGGGAGTCACCGCAGGCCACCACACAGGGCTCGTTGCTGCTGGTGGCCAGGGGCTGGGGACACTTTGCCTCGCAGGGGTTGGTGCATGCCAGCTGGTCGGAAGCCATCGCCTGGCTGTGGCAGGGGAGTGCCTGCAATTTTTGTGCAGAATTAAGAAAAAAAAGAAAAACCACCATGCACTTAGTTATTGTCATTTCTAAGCTGGCTGGAAGAGATTTTTAAACTGAGATAATTTGGATGAAGACAGCAGTTGAGCTCCTCTCCTTGTATCTGCCACCTTTTACTTAGCTGGCACCTATTTGTTCTTTGGAATTTGCTGCTTTAAGCTTGCTCTCTTTCCTTCTCTTCCTCTGTGAGCAAAAAATTTCCCCTTTGTGTGCTGCCTCCAGATCAGTCACCTGTCCCGAAACCTCCCAGTCCTGCGTAATATTCCCGGAGACAAGTCTGAACCCGTTCCCACAACGTCTCCCTTTCTCCCACACACAGCTTCTCAGAGCAGTGCCTGTGGTTTGCAGCTGGGGTGTAAGGCAGCGAGGAGGGGAAAAAAATAAAAACCTGTATTTTTCAGTAGATTTAAGTGTTGAGTAACCTGTTTAGTGGTCTGCTTGATTTCCTTTATTATTTTCCTTGAGGCCACCTGTTATTATCAGGCGTTAAAATGTTCCACTAAAGCGCAGAAAAATGAAAGGCTAAGAATAAATGGGGGGTTAAAAATACTGGTTTAATTAGTAAGATGCATCACTTAAAATATTTATGTTGTGGTGATATTATCAACCCAAATAAGAAACCTGTAGCCACAGCCAGGCTATATACGTTCAATAGTGTTTATTTCTGTCTTCAGATTAAATCTTCACATAAAAGCTAGCTCTCCATGGTATAACATTGCACTTAAAAAGCCCAACAACTTGTAAATCAAAGATAGCTTATAGTGATGCATAAGGCAAAAATATGATTTTATTATCAATTAAGTCCCGTGTGCTGCAGTACACTAGAACTGCAGTCCTTGAGAGCATTTGGAAGATGAGGACTAGGGGAGGTGGCAGCTTTGCAGTATCCTTACCATAAGTAAACAGAAAATGCAGAATGTTTCTAAGGGACATGGTGGGTGATTTGGAGCTAATCTCTGAAATCACTAAGTCTTATCTACAGAGAAGTAGTACACAGTATGCTAAAATAGGTAGCCAGCAACACTTTCTGTATATAAACTATTATATTGCCAAGCAGAAAGTAAAAATATCTTGAAATCAACTTTCCTCCACTTCTGGAGCTCAGTGCTGTTTTGCCCCAGGGCCAGCAGCATGTCGGCACAGTGGAATGGGCAGGGCCAAGGCTTTTTGGGCTATTTACTTGTCTCAACTATATATATTCAGAGGAAAGCAAAACTATCCTCAAAAGTATCATTCCAGGAAAATAAAAAAAGAAGGCAAAAAACATGCATAGCGTTTCCCCCCAAATACCCTTAGGTTAGAATGTAGCTTTGACTGAAAAAATACTTAATTTCTGTAAAAACACATTGAAATACGAATAAAGTTTTAATAGATAAAAATGAATGCTTATTTCCAGTTACATTAAGTAATAATATCTAATAATCACTTGGTGTAACCTGTTGCAACTCCAATTAAATTAGCTAAGGATGGGTAGATTATGAGCAGCAGCAATGCTGCATGTCTATAGCTACACAGAACTAACTTCCAACAAGAATTTTTACTTCAATACTTACAGAATCACAGAATCATAGGATGATTATCTATGAAATCCCCCCCACCTAACAACTGCTGGAACCCCTAATTATGCCATACATGCAAAACAAAAAAATAATGCTGAAATCTATTCTCAGAGCTCTTCTGAAATTTTTTCAGAACTAAGAGACTGAAATTCCTAATTCTTCCATAAAATTAACAGCCCAAAGCAGTCTTGAAAATCCCTTGCTTTTATTTTTACATTCTTTATCCAGCATAGAAATCATCTATAGAAAGATGCTTACGAATGTCTCTGAGAATCAGAATATTTATGCAGGATTTAGTCCTGATTTTAACAAAATTCATGCTAAAGCAAAATTAAACTCAAGGTTTTTAGAGTCGTCAAATCGGACTTACTCAGTGTACCGGAGAGAACAAGTCAAGAGAAGTAGCTAGAAAGGCTTTGCGTGGAGAGAGTATTTATACCCTTTCTCAGATTGCCCGGAGGAGCTGAGACACCCTTTGTGTAAAGGGCCTTAATTACTTATGAAGCAAACTTTGTTGCATGTATTACTCCTGCAGTTGCATTAATTGTTTTGCTCACTGTTTATGATTATCTAAAGCTGAGTTAGGTAATAATGCGAAATGCAGATGGTAACTTGCAAGTTCTTTTCATCTTGAAATTTCCTGGTTTCACTCCACTGATTTCATTAAGAATTAAAAATACACTAAGAATTAATAGACTTCTGGTGACTTATCTTTGCTGAAAGCATGACTGCAGAGGGAGTCTCCAAGATGTCAGTGGCAGAGAGTGTCAGCACACACAAGATTTACTTTCCTTATTGGAAATACCAGCTATTATCTAGTATTTATCTCCATGCCTAGATAAATCTGTAGAAACATGGGGCTTGTTTTTCATCTGATAAGATGTTAATAAGGTTTACAGATGTCTTCTTACCTAAGCCAGAGGAAGTATTTGGTGCAAAAATCTTTAAAGAGTAAAACTGTCACAGAGTTATCTTTTAAATAGAAATGAAGCCACCTCCAATTATGAAGCTTAAAACGAGGAGTTGATGAAACAAATATTTTACATATTTCATTCTGCATGAGGTCAGAGCAATCTCCAAATCCACAAGGATGTTATTACTATTAACATAAAATAATTTCCATGTATGACATACTAACCAACAGATGTTTGTGAACTTCTTTGAAATCTCATTTCTTGATGTCTCCAGAGTATTCCTGATAAGCTCCACATCCCAGGGGATCTTTAGGGGTGCCTCATAAATTAAGAATAATTAATGCCATCAGTGCACTGTGTCATAAACACATACATTTAAATGTGCTCAGCCTTTTTCTGCATGAGACTTCCCTCCAGAGGGAAGAGTGAACTGATTTCTGGGAAAATGGGTGCACTGCATGCGCACTTGGAAAAGGTCCTCTTGGTGGCCTCTGCCACTGGAGGGAGCCTCTGTGTGCACGGAGCCTCCTGTCGCACACAGCGCCTCCCTGCGCACAGGGATGGAGTTGAATCCCCCAGTCCTGGTTGGGGCAGTGCTCAGCCTGTGGGCATGTGCCATGGCAAAGGTAGCCTCAGGTTTCCATGAGTTGGTCCTAAGAAAGTAGGATGAATGTCGTGTATGTCAGAGGAGCTCACAATTCAGCTGAATATATAGTCTTGATTTTTTTTTTTCTTCTCCTCCCTAAATTTTCAATATCTCTTGGTTCTCTTTGGTAATTCCTAGCTGGAAGACCACTCCCCTCCAAGGATACACCCCAAAATTGCTGTTTCAAAACATGGGTATTAAAGTATTAAAGGGTATTCAGCCCTACAGAGGGATAGGAGTTCTGCACTCTGGATTCTCTTCCCAGTTGATCTCTGTGGCATTTGGGAGATCCCTGACAGAAATAGGAATTGAATCCCACTGTCATATTAAGATACAATCCCTAAACTACAACATAATTAACTCTTCAAAATTCTCTTATAATATAGCAATACTATACAGAATTTTCTCCCCCCTCCCAGTTTTTGTGTTGTGCTCTAGAGTGACTAACAAAGGGAATAAAGGGCAAAGAGTAATGCAGACTGCGTACACCACAATATAGAATGTTAATTTTGTCAGTGCCTATTAATTTTAAATTGTTTTAGAAAATTATATCCTTGTGTAAGGTAGGGATAGGGTAATAATGACTCTTGCCTAGCTAAGATATGGTTTATGTGGCCAAACCAGTTCTGTTCAACTTCAGAGCACAGAAATTTTGTTTCTAAAGCTGAGTCAGGAGCACTGGCTAATGAAGAAATTGTCAAAGGAAAATGCTTGGGGATGGATTCTCTGCTGATGTAGGTCTGCAACATTCATTCTCTTCACTTCAAAGAGCCTTTACTTGCTTACATCACCTGAACACATATTCCATCAGCAAGAATTCTACCCATAAGGCAAGTATAAACTGAAATACAGGTACAGATCAGTAGTAAGAGTAAATTATGTATTAGTGTATAGATCCACTGTGTTTTACACTAGCAGAAACTGTGGCTTTCCGATTTTATACAAACTACAAGTGAAAGTGGAATAATCCAAAATTTGAGGCAGTGAATCACAATGTAATTAGGACAAGGCCAGAAATGACCTTGATATATCTCCTTTAAGGTGATGCTATTGCCCAACACTAGGCGTCACCTACAGCTATTATCATAATACAACTATTTGCATAGGCAACATATAAGTGTTTGTGAAACATTCTCAGTCCTCAGAACATTCCCATAGTGTTTAATTATGCAGGGTGTTTCCAGAAACACCTCATAAATCCTGATTTATGGCAGAAGGAGTGTGATTTAACAAAACTCTATAGCTACTGGAAAAACATGATCCGTGGACTGCGTATATGACAGGGTGAAGGATGGTCTTTGCCAAGCATATTTGTCAGATCAAGAGAACAGACCCTTTTCTGAAGGTCTTTTGATAACACTTGGTAGGTAAAAAGAGGAAATTTTCAGGTGTGATGGCCTCATGGCGTGTGCTGGCTGGCTTCTTGCTTTCCAGCCTTGTCAGGACTCCCACAGTTTTGGGGGGCTGGGGTTCACTGGCTTTTCTTTGTCTTTACCACCCCATTTCTAGGGCTTAGCAGAGCAGTGAAGAACCCCTAAATGCAGTAGGAGAACCCAGGACTTGTTCTTTTTGTTCACTTCTAGTGGGGACTAAAATAAATTATGAATACAGAAAAATAACAAAGAACTGTCCCCAAAATATCACTTGGCATGAGAAGCTTAGAGGAAATGAATGCTGAAGAAGCACAGAAGGAAAGGGAATGACAGCAGCAGGACAGAAGAAAGACATCTCCCTCGCCACGTGCTGATAAACTGTACTGAAATGTATCGCAATACAATGAAATCGAAATGCTGGCTTGTTCAGAGCAGGAAAGCAAATTAAGTTATTTAAATTATCTACAGTCAGTTTGGAGTAACCTACATTGCATGCTCTCCCTGATCCAGTAGGTATTTTTTTTCTTTTTGGTTAATCCTGTTTCTCACGGTGTAGGTGGAAACCAGAGACACGTGGATACAAAATGCTGACTTAACTCTGTAATATTTGGTCTCCACAGCTCCCTCTAGTAGCCCCACATGGCATTACACAACCTGCCTCAGCTTCCCTCTAAGTCTTGAGTTTCCCTTTTCTCACCCAATTCCCAAGCACCCACCCCAGCTCTTCACTGTGCAGCATTAGGCAGCAGTGCATAGGTAACAAACTGGTTTCCTTCTGTCACGTGTAAGGTACTCAGCCCTTGTCTTAAGTGAATTGTTATCTTTCTTCTATATATATATAAATATTGATGCTGAAGACGATGGTTGGTTTCCTGGAGTTAGATAAGACCAGACTGGGTTCTATGTACATCAGCTTTATATTACCTGTAATGTAATAATCAAAATAAAGGCTATGAAATAGCAACATAAGGGACAGTCCCTGAATGCTATCACCTCTAGGATCATTAGTCTGACCTTTAGAAGGGTGGGGAAGGAGCTATTGTTACCATTTATAGATCAGGAATGAATGGACAGGAGTAAAAGGCTGAACTGCTATTCCAGGTGAGCACAAATTAAGGAGAAGATGGAGTTGGGCCATTTGTGGAGGTGTGTAGCAGGGAAAATAAAGGTGATGGGTATAAATTGAAATGAGAGGTTTAAATTGGTATAAAGAGGACGAAAAAAATGCCCATGAAGGGGGACCCTCAGCATCATAGTCTGAATTCAGAGTTGGTCCTGTTTTGAAAAAATAGGTGGATGAAAGACCTAAGGAAAATGTTACAAATAAAGAATTAGACCCTCAGCTGGTGTAAGTTTGCTTTATCAAGCTTTAACATCTTTCTGTCACTTTCAGTTATTTTATCTGAAATGTTGTGTGCAGATCTGAAACGCGGCTTTAAGATATAGTTGTTTCCTGATGAGTAGAGAACATACAGCATCTGTCTGGGCACATAAAAAGGAAGGATAGGTTTCTGTTGTGTGGCATCAGAGCTTGCTGAAACACTGATTTATAATACCGTAGTGTGGTGTCTGTAGAAGATGATGTACAACCTTCCCAAAGTTCTTTGAAAGTATTTACGCCCAGCCTTCAACAGGATATATTTAACGAGTGAATTTTCCCCCCAGGGGAATCCCACACATTCATCTCAAATTTTAAAGATGATTTATATCATGGAAACCTGAAATTATTTAATCAGAAACAAACCACAAGAATGTAAACAAATTATGCAGGAGAATGAATGAAGTATTTTTAGCAATCTGTGGGTGTAGCAGTGAAATCTGATGTGAGTCATCCTGTGTCCTCCCTGGCAGGCCTCAGGCTTTGCATGGCTACAGGGTGAGAATGCTGCCCAGTACCTGGACCTCTGCTCCCACATACCTGCCCTGAGGGAGTGACTTCTAATGGACATTGAAGGACTCAAAGCTCAAGAGCTAGAATTAATGATATATTAACAAAGTATCATGAATTAAACTTTCATGCATAATTTAAAGTGGTGTTATGACTTGACATTTGAATGTAAGGAGTCTGATAAGATATGGTTTGATTCATCTCAATTGTTTGTTCCAATGATTTGTGCAGGAAAAGCAAAAATATGTTTGAGATGAGGATTTTCATTTGTTTCTTCTCAGTAACTGTAGGCAGGTGTTATTGCTTGAAAGTTCCTTGAGAGGGCAGACCAAAAACTTGGTATGAACAATGTAAAAGAAGTTGCAAATTTAGGAAATGAGGAAAGAACAAGAACATAAATAGTAAAAGCGGCCTCTCTTGGGCCTGCACCTAGGAGAAGATCTCTGAAACTGTAGAGGGAAAGAGAAGGATGTTTGGGAGAACTGGAAATGAAGAGTCTGTTGCATAGGAAAGTTTTGGAAATGAGGAACAATCCCTTTGCACATTCAAGGCTTATTATCAGACACACCTGAGCTAGGTGAATAGCTACTTGATAGTAAAGATACGATTCCAGGACATGTAAATTGAGTCACATGATATTAACTTTATAATAGGCACTTTGCCTATGTAAATCAATACGAAGCACTTAAGAAGTATTTTGAAACACTTTCCTTGAGGACACTTAGTGATTTCCCAGTGAATGACTTTGCCCTTGCCGACCCTCAGAGAGGCACTTCCCATTGCTAAAGGCAGTTGGGAGTGTAAATCTGATTAAATAAAAACCCAGGAAGTACAGAAACCGTGCAAATAAGAACAGATTTTTGTACACAATCTTGGCCTGAGTGATCCTTCCCCTTCCTGCAGACCACAGCCTTGTGGAGCTTCCCAGCACTGACCTCTGCCCTCCTTTAGAGCATGGCTACTGCCCAAAGGCCTGGGCCACACTGGAGCAAAATTACCTGTGGCTCATATGTGATTTCACTTATAGTAATGTTGACCAACATAGGTTTTGCACAGAACCTTGGGGAAGGAGAAAGAAAGGACAGACAGCATCCCCTGGTTGCAGGCTTTGGTCCGAATGAGGATTCTCCACTGCAGGCAGTAGGGCAAGCGTTGTGGCTAAATCTGTAAGGCAGAAGTGGTGGTGGTAAAGAGCGGTGTGACCTTAGCGGTGGCTGGTAGCTACAAACGATCCACTTGCTGATCTGCTATTAAATAGACCTCTACTGGAGACACGTTCATGGGGCTATAGTGTTACAGAGTACCGATACTCAAAAGACATGAATATATTTGAGCAACCTGGTCTAATGGGAGGTGTCCCTGCCCGTGGCGGGGTAGTTGGAACTAGGTGGTCTTCAAGGTTCCTTCCAACCCAACCATTCTGTGGTTCTATGATTATATATTCATGCATGAGGCAATCTGAGCATGATGTGTACCGGATTGCTGAAGGGAAGAGAGATATTTGGCTTCCACTGTTCTGGGATTTGTCCCACACACTTTAAAAAGCATTGGGGTATGCCTGGGGCAATTTGTCTAAAATGAAATAAAGGTTTTTATGGAAAAAATAAAAAATAAATATCTCACCTGAATAATGATGCTTGCAATCCTCATACAAGTATTTCTAAAGTGTAGGTATTGCTCAACATTTGGATGCATAAATCTGAAGGCAGAGGCTTAGTTTTGCAATGCTCTGCATGTGTGCAAATATAATTAATGTTTATGAAACATTCTGAAAACTGTATTTGTTATTACTGAAAGGATCATACAGGAGCCATCTGAAGTTGGGTTTGATTTATGGAAAAAGAAGTTGTGGATTTAATTTGCAGACTTCAGGAACTTGAGGAGATTTGTATGGAGAAAATATCCCGGGGGATGGGGAAGGCTGTTGGAAACACAGTCCCCTGGAAATTACAGTGGGGAAAAGATCTGTTTTAAAATCTTGTGAGGTAGCAGTTTCTGTCCCTGACTTAAGGCTGTGAGCTTTGATATAATTTGTCATGAATTTACTGCTACATGCCCAGCCAAAAATTGTCCACTTATATTTGTCCTTTAAAAAAAAAAAAGATTGAAAGCACAGAATAATGAGGGAGGGGGGAGAAGTGATTGATCCTTCTGAGCCACCGAACATAGATAATTAAAAGCAGAATTGCTCCTCTGCTGGGCCCATAGCATCTCTTGGGGGAGAAAGTGAGCACATTAATGCTTAGTCTAATAACTCATTAGTCCTAGCTATTACCATGTGTTGGCCAACATATATATATTCTCTTTGCACTATAAAGTTGCACGTATCCGCATTGCAGATTCTTCTTGTGCAAGTGGTCCCAATGATGTCACCCAGAGTGAGGGTTATAGTGCCCTTCTGCTGCCTCTACATGCTTTGCCAATGATTTTTGTCCTATTTTTGGGGAATAGCCTTATGAGTAGGCTGTGAAATTCATTCTAGTAATTCAATTAATCAAAAAAAAATCTGCACCTGCTGAGCAGGCACCTGTCTGGGAAGGAGTATGGAGGAGGTTTCACAATGCTCCATGCAGCTTTCTGTGAACCTCTTCGGAGGTGGACTGGCACTGCCCTGGGCAGGGTATGGCAGCGTCTTTCTTCCATGAAGCAACGCAGTTTGGATGAGTTCTTGAAAAACACCAAATTCATAAATATTGGGTGGTGCTGTAGTTAATGATGGCATGGGTGTTGAGCCTCAGGAAGGGGACAATGCCACCTATGGTGGGCCTCACAAGGGGATGATGCCACCTACGGAGGGACTCACAAGGGTTAAAAAATGAAGTGCAGAGAAAAAAGGAAACCCAAAATCTGCATGCTGCATGACAATATTTAATGGGAATGAGAAGCTAAATATACATGCACAAAATTAGGTGGATAGGATATAATCAGAAGAGTTCCAGGATTTCATGAGGGTCTACAATGAATCTCCAGTTTCATGATTTTGTATAGATTGTTTTTTGATCTGAAGTATTTTACAGAGAAATCTGCAATTACAATTGCTCAAAGTTTTTTTTTTTTTTTTTTGCCCTGGCTTGAATCAAATGAGATATAGGCAGAAAAATAAGTTGGGAAACCATTACATCATGGGTCTAAGCAGAAAGAAAGCACAAGAAAGACTTACAAATGCTAATTGTAAGAAATGCCAAGTAGATCTGATTTATTTTTTTTTATGGTAAATGCTGGTTCAGCAAAATATACAAGTGAATATCAAATTTAATAAAATTTCATTTTGGAACCCAAGATTTTCAGTCATATAATTTTGAAATATTTTAAGCTTTTTATTTTGAAAGGAATTAATAATAAAAAGTCAATGTTGGCATAAAACCTTTAATTTATTGAGACACATTTTTATCAAACCAAAAATATATTTTTGAAAATCTTGTTCCTTGGAAAAATTCCTTTTTTTTTTTTTTTTTTTAAATTTCATCCTGATTTTGAATAAGATCCATAGTGGAATTTCAATTTCTTGCAGATTGGAAATTATAGTCCTCATGCAGGTCTAGTCTCAGGAAGCCATGCTTTTATGGACTCCACTGGGAACTGTGGAAGCTCAGCACTTCTATAATCCATTATCCATAAACTTAGCCGTGATCTGTCTTACTGTTCAGTTCTGCTTTTCACTTTATCCACAGATATCCATGTTGGATTTAGGTTGGCCTGCAAGTTCTATAACAGAATGGATTGGACAAGTGAGGAGAAAAAGAATTAAAGTTTCCCGTCTCATAAAATGATAATCCTGAGTTACATGCTCTCCCAGAACCACACATACCCCTGAACCCGGGAGATCCCTTGAAACTGAGTAAGTTTCTGATATCGAACAATGCAGTAGATCCCACTATGGTTTGCTGGGGGAAAGTGGTGAGAGTTGGGCCAGGATATATCACGGAATATGGTGGTGAGTCAGGGTCCACTATGTCCACTATTGTGTCGGGGTATTTAATGACACAGGTCTCATTGGAGGTGAGGGCAAACGGCTCAGGGCATACCACCCCCGGCGGCAGGCAACACTCATAGGGAGACATGTGGGAGATCCAGATCTGAAACACAGGAGGAAGGGAGAAAAGGCAGCCATTAGTCCAACAAGACACTTACACATTAGATATCAAGATTTTGGGAAGAGAGGGTTGTGTGCTTGATATTGTGATTGCTGGCAAAAGGGGGAATTACAAGGTGCAAATAGGTCAGGTGACAGTTGAATATTTGTCCAGTTTCCTTTTCTCATGGAGCAACTCTTCTCCTTCCTAGGTAACCCTTTTGAACCTCATTAATATCTGATTTGTGCTATTGCTTCTCTTCCCAGGATTTTCAATGTATTGCACTGCTCTGTCTCACTCTATTGCCTATTCAAACCCTGCTGAAAGCCATAACCTCAACTCAACATTTTAAACTTCAATTTTAATTCTCACAGAACTGGCAAAACCAAAACATGGGGGTGAAGTTAGTTACCTCATCTTACCTGGTTAGAAGTGGAACAGTATGATCTGGGATGGAGATCCACCCATCTTTTATTAGTCTCATTAAATATCACCTGGATTACATTATCTGATATTTGAAATCACACAGCTCTTTAAAACTGTACCTGATATCAAGGCCAGATTTTCCTGGGCATTGTATAATTATAGATTACCAGGCTGTCCTTGCCCTGAATTGTGCCCACACTAATTAGGCAAGGCAAAAAGAGTGAGGGAGAAGTGATAATTTTCTTCCCTTTATCAGTGTGAAACTGATGTGGAAGAGATTAAGGGCTGGCATAAAGGCTGGTACTGAACTGATTTCCCAAATGAGTCCCACCATTTACCCCAGGAGTCTGTGGGGGAGAGAAAATTGAGGGCAGATTTCTTGTGTTTCCATCTAAACATCTCATTTCAGCTGCATGCCCTCGTTGCCTTCTTCCAGTCCTCAGGGCTGCACCTTCAACTTTTTCCAATTGACCTCATGCCTTTGACTTGAAGGTAAGAAAAAGGCAACGACATAATATTTTTACCAGCTAAAGAGATGGGTTGGAAATGACTCGTTTTGCCTTGAGAAAAGAATTGCTACCACAGGTCAGTCTTAAGGGTAGGGATCCTCAAGTGGTCCAAAGCAGACAGACTATTTGTCATAACTTATTCTAGTACTCATGAAAAGAGGTGAGGAAGGAGCATTCCTCTTTCTAGATTTGGAATTCAGCAATATAAATAGATTTTAAACAAACCCAGCAGTATAGTAGCTTTTTAGTAAGAAAGAAATCTGACTTCCAGTCTCTAGGATTTTGAAAATATTTAGGACTCCAACTACAAAGGCTGTTCTTTTTTTAACAGTTCTCCAACTGCTAAAAGACACTGTAGCTTCCTTGAATACAGATGAGGGCGAGAACTTCATAAAAAATATTTTCTAAAAAATGATAATTTCTTTAATGAAGCCTAGTCTTTATAATATGAAAAGAATGCTTGCCAGTAGGAAATTATTGAGACTCTTTAGAGTTCTGAGTGCATTTTATATGCCATCTCTGGTGTAAATGAACTGCTGTCTGGAATAGTAGCGTAGTTTGCTAATGCCAGCTTTCACTTCTGAAGTGTAAAACTTAAATAGACTTAAAACTAAAGGACAATAGAAAGTATATTTCTGGAAGAATACCCCCTTACCATTTCCTAAGTTTAACCTATCATTTAATAATATTTAGATAGCAATAAGTAATTGATTTAAAATTGACTTACCCGGATCACCAAGGAGAAGAGTTTAAGAAAAGTGATTAGAAGAGTTCTACGTAGCAAATGCTTTTATACACTTAGTCAAATTGCCTGGAGGATGTGACACCCTTTTTGCATGAAGTCCTAATTAGTTGCAAAACAAACTTTGCTGCATGCATAACTTCTGCAAGTAATGAAACTGTTTTGCTCGCTGTTTGTGTTTGTTAGCTATTGGATTTTCACATAGAGTGCTAAATTCATACTACAGCCTGCAGACAGGATTTGCTTTAACATTTCATGGGTCAAAAAGAACTTGATATACTTCATTAACCACATTTCAGTTATACCATGAGTTGATCAAGCTTTCTTTTGTAGCTCTTTCCCCCCCTCCTCAAATTCAGTCTATGAAAGGGATTCGAGGGAGCACCAGTTGCACCATGTGCTGCCAGAGAACAGGGTTTTATTTTCATTTCCCAAAACTGACATGTTGTCTAGTGTGGAAGAGAAGAGAGTTGTCCTCTGAAATGCCTTACAGGGCACTAAACTTAACCGTATTCAGCTGTTAACCCTCCCAGTGAATACGCACGGGTGAGGAGAACAACTCAATAAATTCATAACCATTTTCCCAGTGCAGCCAATCATCTCATAAGATGGATTCCTCTGGAGAGACCTCAGTGTTATCTAACATCCACTTCAGCCTTTACAAATAGCGCTTGCACAGGGTTTAAGTGGAGCATGTGGATTTGTTTCAGGTGTCTTTGCAGGGTTTGACCGTGTTGCAATTAAAGGCAGGTAGATGCCACCCATGTTTCTCTACCACTGACTCAAAGTGAAGTCACAGAGAATCACACAGCTGCATTGGTGGTTGGATTTTTTTCTTTTTTTATTCCAGCTTTTTGACCAGGTTGACAAGGACAATCTCATAGGAAAAGGAAGGTTTTGATGGACTGTGCTGTGAAACTGGTGTTTCCATCCAGGTTATGTTTTCCCATGATAGTACTAAGTTGAAGACTGAGAGGGGAAAAAAGTAAGCAAGAAATAGCTGTAACCTGATTAGAACTGAATTTAACACAAACGAGATACATAAGTTTAATATAAGACTACCAAAAAATCGGAGGAAATGAGGGCTGTCATTTTGTCAAGATTTTTATGAATGAGCCAGACAAGTAGATTTAAAAATGTTTTTGTAAACATTTTGAAGAGGAAATCAATATCACGGAAATATTATGTTAAAGACAGAGAGGGAAATCGGGATTCATGTGGAAACAGATTTCTGAAAAAGCCACTAGTTAGTGCAGTTAAGAGATTTTTGGCTGATGTGCCAGCTCATAAAGCAGAAAGAGGGGTTTTTTTAATACATAAGAGGCATTCTTAATTAAAATCTTATTGTAATACCAGGGATAGGGATCCCTTAAAGATTTGGGGACACACTTAACAAGTACACTGCATCTCACTGTGTTGCATTAGCGTAGCCGACATGCAATCCTTTATCTGCGTAAATGAAAGCTTTTGTTCTGTCCACAAGTTCCCTTAAATGCTTTTGCCTTAGGACCCCAACTAACATCCTCCCAAGCTACAGATAATTTATGATATGAAGGAAAAATTTAAGTAAATAATAATTATCAACAAAGGAATCCTTCCTCCCAGTTTGCAAGGCAAGGAAGGGAGGATGTCATCTTCCTAGCAGTGCACAACCGCTGCCCTTTGCTTTGAATATGAAAAAGAAATAACAGTTTTGATAGTCTTTGCCATGAGGTTCCAGGCACTGATGGCTGCTTGAAGACGATGTGCAATTAAGAAGCTTTCTGGGACTGGAGTAGCTGGGAAAAGTGGCCCAGGTGGGAGGACTCCAGCAGGGACTGTCCTGTTCAGAGATGCCCCAGCTGCTCTGGAGAAGGTAAAGATTTAAGGCTGAAATAAGCAATTCCATTAGAACTTTACAGCCCTGCAGAATGACTGGAGCCAAGGCTGATGCAAGTGTGTATAATTTATTTATACCTGATTTTTTTTTCCTGTGTTTTGGTCCCTTTTCCGCCTTTCTTTGCTCTGTCCTGGTATAGGAGCCTTCACACTCAGACTCCCTGCTAGATAAATTGTGCTCCTGCCTGTGCATCCACATGCCTTCATCTGGGGCAGCTGCCGGGGCGTTTACACTGATTTGTCTAAAATATTTCAAAATCAAATCTGTCTGCTTGGAGCTATGGGGGGAAAAAAAGAATTGCCTGTTCCTTCTGCGTAGCATACAGCAGATAAAGCCTTTCCTATTTGCTGAAGGCAGGTGTTCTTCAGGGAGGCAAAGGATTTTATTTTATTTTATTTTTACAAATTAAGAACTCTGTCTCTTGTCTCTCACATTGATTTTGAGAGTGTGACTCTATGGGGAACACCAATGGGTGAAGCAGGTGCTTCATTTTTTGCTGGAAGGTGGCCAAAAAAATCCAACTCTGGAGTAAAAAGGTGGATTTGTGTTTCACAATTAGCAATGTTTGCACTTTTCTGAGTGAAATGTTATTACATCTTAACCAGGCTGGTTTTTAGAGCCATATTAAGAAACAGGGGAAAATGAGTACAGATTTCTGATTAAAGTAGACTTTTTGAGGGCCCTAGGCAAAAGAGGAGTAAAGGCAGGTGGGAATGTCCTAAGATTTACGTCTAATTAATCTGTCTAAGCAGTGCTCTGCCACTGAGGAGCTATGGAACATTAAAGCTATGCTGCAGGATTCATTTGGCTGAAGAGTCTCTCATATAATATATACATGTTCTTATTCATATTCATATTTCATATATGTTTATTTTCATCCAGAAATCATATAGTAAGATTCTGGTTCTTGCAATTTAACCATGGAGAGAGAAGACAACTGGTTGTATCAATAGAAAATTGACACAACTTGCTGCTCACAAGCCAAGTGAAGATAAACTGGAAAAACTTGCAGATAGAAAAGAAGTATCAAGTTTTTAACTGACTGTAAACCACCACAGGCACTGTTCTTGGGGAGGAGAGCTGTCATGTGCAGTAGATCCCTTAATTACTGGGATTATGCCAGTAGCTGAGCTTTATAGACAAAGCAGCGAGATATCCCGTGATGGTCCAGGCGTGGAGCCTCACAGCAGGAGGGTTGCTGCCAAGGAGCCCAGGAGCAGCGGTGGCTTTGGGGTGGCAGCTCCTTCCCTGTGCCCAGGTGAGCCAGGTGGCCCTGGACATCGCCTGCCCAGGGCGATACCCCTGGAGGCTTTTCCGTAACTGCAAATTGGATATGATCTTTAACAAACGTCACAGGAAGGTATCTGGAAATGCCTGGCAAGAAAAACCTTAGCTGCCAACTATGCTCGTCTCCTGTAGTTAAAACCTTTTGTGTCATTAATCCAGGTTTAGAGTAACCCGTGCTCTTTCTCTTCTCTAAATACTGTCCCAGAGACAGTGCTTTGTGTTCATTCCATCCTCTTTTTACAGCTCCTTCTGCCATTGTACGTTGTGGGACTCCTTTAGACTTTTACTATCTTTGCAGTTTTTGGGCGCTATATAAAATGCTACCTCGCACTTCCCTTCCAGCTGAATTTTTCATTGCCTTTGGCAGATTTTAATTCTAGTTATTATCTAGGTTTAATAGTGAAGCACAGTAGCTAAATGAATTGTCAGAGGTCACTTGATGAGCAAATGGAACAGCCTGGAGTAAAATAGGCTTTCCTCATTGGCATTTATCATATTATTTATAATTTGAATTCCAGCAGCTCTTTGAAGTCTTAACTGAGATTGCATTGCATTGGGCAAACAAAGGGCAAGTCCCCACACTGAACAACAAGTGTTTGGACTGATTAGACCTGAGAAACAAAAGAGAAGGGATTGCTATCTCTTTTACAAATGCAGTATTAATGCATGGGGATTAAGGGAGGGGTTGTCAGCGCAGAAAAGCACAGTGAGCAATTTTTGATATGTCCTGAAATGACTTTTCCAGTTTTACATAGGAAATCTGTGGCAGTCAGGAAGTAAACACAGACCTGAATTTTAATAAATTGTTTAATATTAAGAGTACCCATTATATTCACAGTCTCCCAGTGCTGTTTTCACAATAAATGGAGGGGTTTGGTGTCACAGCTCAGTCTCTAAGATGGCTGAAGTGTGCACAACTGTAACTGAGCCAGTGGTTTGGACACCGGGACATCCTTCTCCCCGGGACAGCTGTGTTTACAGGAAAGATCAGAGACCTGCAATGGAATCTGAAGGTATAAGTATCCTAAGAGATTAGAAATCCTAGCATAATGGAGATCCACTTGGTCTGAACAAAACATAGCAATTCTATAGGGCTGGAAATTCTCAAACTCTGGTTTGCCTCCTCCCCCTCCCCTGCCCTCCCCCCTTACTTAGAAAGAATAGTAAAAATTGTCTTTTTTAAAAAAATTTTTTTCTCTCTTCACAATCCAGAGGAAAGAAGTACCAAGTTTTTCAAAGCTGAGTACTTAAGACATCATCCCTAGTTAAAATCCATGGCTTCATTTATGTATTATGAAACCTAAGCTGTCCCTTAAGAAATTTGCAATTACCGACGCCTGCAAATTAGTAATTACTGAGTAATGATATTTGTTAAAAAAATAATACCTTTTAAATTAAAATTCTACATCAAAAATCATCCCTCAGGTAATGGTTGGTTACCAAGGAGCAATGGTCTCAACCTGGTCTTTTCTGCTTTTCTGAAGAGACCAGTTAAAGAAGGAAAAATAAAGCAGATAAAGGAAAGTATCAGAAGACAAACAGGAGGCCTATGTTGTGGGAACTTTCTTAAACTGATTGTAAACTTTAAGAAGCCTTTTGTGTGTGAGATCCTAATTAGCTAGCCAGTTGTTTGGGGTTATTTCTAAGATTAGGTTCTGCATCCTGCCCGCGTGTGTCACACCAGCCTGATTTGCACATTTTCTGAGCTTCACATTCTGCTCACATTCTTTCCCTAGAGATGGAGAAGAGCCTAATCCTTCACTCAAATTGTTCTCCAGACTCCTCTGAAAAGATCTCTGAGTCTTTTGAAGGGTCTTAATAAAGGGTCTTTATTTTGTTATTACCTTAGAAATATGAGTAGAGCTCTTTCTGAGAGCCCGTCCCCTAAACGCATAGGAAATGTAGCCCGACGTGGAGGTCACGCATGCTTATACAGTTATTCCCTGTCTTCACACACTGCTAGCAAGCAGGCGCATGTTTGGGTAATTTCTGAAAAATCAGTATTGTCTTAGAAGATTCAGGTTTTCTCTGCAACAAATTTAATCTATTGCTTGTTCTGAGAAACCTGGCAGCAGTGCAAAGCCAGTTTTCAAATGAAAATCAAACAAAAATGTAGGATGATGCAAGCATCTTAATATGTAACTAGAGAATATACATTAATAACCTTGACACGTATTTCAGGGTGACTTTGTAACTCTGTTTTAAAACACTGCAATCATGCTGGATACTTAAAATATGATAATAAGTGTTTTGCATGGGTAAATCATTAATGAGACTTTGCAAAGTGCTTTGAAATCCTTTAATCTGAAACTTCCGCAGGCTGTTCCCAATGACTGTCATTGCTTTGGGATCTTTACAGAGACATCTACTTTACGGGAATTATTTAGAAGATTGAATGAATTTTTCAATTTAAAAATTGAGTGAATTTTTTTAAAAAGGAAAATGCTAACAACTAAGAAAATGAAATACTTTTCAGAGAAAGGTGGTGGAGCATGAATGCTTTTTATACTGGAATCTCCCAGTCTTCCACAAAAGAAGGTGGTACCCAGTGGTAGCAGCATCTTACCCAGAGAGATTTCTTTGCAGAGTTAAAGCAGATTGTACATTTAATCTGCAAAGGGAAGTTTTTTACACCCAACAACAAATATAATCCCAGTGTTAGGGGAGAGAGAGCCTTTTGCTGCTTCTTACCCTTGACCAAAGAGCTGACTGCTAAGACTGTCTGCTGCAAAATCTTGCCACCTCTCTCAGGGTAGGATCCAGCTGCTTCGGAGTATAGGAATACTGAAGTTAAGGAGCAAAGAGGAAAAATTCCTTCTCTGTAATCCCTCCTCTGAGACCCCCATGAGTCTGGGTTTGAAGCTGGGTGAGCTGTGAGGGACACCCAGGGAGGCAGAATTAAAAGGAAGTCATCCGAACCACTCCCGTTTTACAGCAAAAGCCTAGGTTCGCTCCCATGGAAAAATGATGAGATTTTGGTTGCCGAAGGAAGGATAGAGATTTTTAGAAATCATTTGCCTTGAAAACAGCACATCTCAGAGTTTTTCCAAATTTTAAGCCAGAAGTAACTAGTAATTTTGAAAATCTGTTTTTGCTCCCAGTCCATCTGTCTTCTGTCTACAAGTATCACCGCTAAATACAATTTGAGGGGAAAGATGAGTGGGGAATAAGAGCATCAGACCACTGATGGGTGGCCGACTAAAAACCCTAGCAGCTGTGCCATTGAAGAGGAGCCCGGCTCTTGAAATGCACTCAGAGAAAGGGAAAATAATCTGTCACTGAGATGACTTGGATCCTGAGAAAAAGATTGATAAAAATTATAAGGCTTTACTCTTCATGGTAGAAACCATTGCAATGACATGCAAATCCATGGAATGGAGTTTATTTGCATCTACTGGGGTCCAGGATCACCTGAGACTTTAAGGGGTGAGTGGTATCTAATATAAATGCAGTGTAGGAAAAAAAAAAAGCAAGGAATCATGACCTGATTAGGAACAGATTAGTGGAATGACATTCATAACTTTGAAGTGTTTATCTTAAAAGGTTATTATTACTCAATTCATGGGTGGCTGAAGCCAATACCACACTTCAAGTATAATAACACATCACTCGGCGTGTATAAATCATTAATGAATACCTGTGATATGACATTTGATCCAAGGAGGACGCAGAGCTTCCTGATAAGAGTTATTGCCCTAGGGATGCCTCCAACATACCTCATAATTTAGGAGAGATTTACAGAGAAAAATTGTTACTTCTCTAGTAAAGAAGCAAACATGTAGCAGGTAAACAACTCCAGACAGGAAATCTGTAGGGAAGGGTAGATCTCAGGGTACCAGAGACACTTTCCCTGACTTGTTTGTCCTGTGGGCTCACAGCTTTTGGCACAACAGCCCAAAGACAAGCTACATGGGGGCAAAACCGCCTTTGTCATCTTTGGTGGCTGCAGCTTTTCACCCTGATTTTTACTGGCAGATTCTTTAATCAGGGCTGATGCCCAAATATGCATCCCAGGGATTAATCAACGCTTGAGTGCAGAATGCCACTTTATCTACCAGAAAAAGTTATAATGGGCTGAAATGTTATTTTCTAAAGACCAGGAAAAAAAAAATACCAAATTCTGCCTATACAGCACATTGAAATAGAAGTGATTATGCTATATTAGTCTTTTTGGTGCAATAAAATGTCATGGCAAGACACAGAACCTTCCTAGTCCGGCCTGAAGGAGCCCACTTACAGCGGAGTAAATGGATGTGGATTTTTGCTGTGGATCTGGAGCAGACACAGCTCTAGCTCTGCAGGGAGGCATCTTAGTCTTCTCCTAGCAGAGCTGAAGAAGTTACTTTTCACTGAGAAGGACACGCTGTGAAAGATAAAGGGAGAGAAGCAATAACTTAGGATTTATATAAAATACGTTTTTGTGGTAACAGCAGGGACAGGCACAAGACTTGTGCCAGCAGGTTAATGCCTGAGGAAGTGGATGGTTTGTGTTGGTGATTTCCAAAAAGTGCATATTTCGAACTTATTTTGTTGCCCAGAGCTGCTGCATTATATATTCATAAGAATTTAAAGTGGCTGTGTATCTGCTCCCGAAGTTTTATAAAAGGTTATTATTATGACACACACACAAAACTACTTTTTAATGAAAAAACTAATAAACCAGGTTGCTGAAGCTATTAAATATTGCCTACTTAGGGAGTAACCATGACTCTCAAATGTAAAGTGATGTTATTATACAAGTGACATAACTATTCAAATTTTGTCATATATTTGCAGTATTTACATAGTATAGATACTTTGTATGTCTCAACCATTAATGAATATTTAGGACTAACTTTGAAGTTCTTTCCTTTAAAGGAGCCAATATTGTTACACAGCCCAAGGGATGTGCAAACAGACACACCTCAGTGGCTTCTAAATACGTAATACTGGCAAATGAAAGATCAAGATTCTGATATTGCCAGGTAGAAAACTTTATGTGAAATATACTTTTTTGAATGAAAGAATATTTTATAAAAACATTTCCATGAATCCTGGAACTGTTCACTGATTCTACCTCAATGATTATGGCAGGACCCATTCCCAATGAATTCGTTTTTTCTCTGTACTGGGTATGATGTTTTGTAGGAACTCTGCTGTGTAGATAATTTTTATGCCATTACAGTCGGTTTAATTCTTGTTTTACTGTAGATGTGATGTTTTGATGAATGGATTTGAACAATTCTTTCTTCAGAAATGCTTCATGCAATGGCGTAAAAATTTAAGCTTCAGTCTTTCTTAATTTTTCTTCACTTGGTTAGCCAAAATTACCAACTCAAATTATTTGAATGTTGTATAAATGATTGTTTTCTACACCACCTGAATGAAGCATTTGTTTTTTTGTGTTTGGGTATGGTAATAAATCAACTGAAAGTATGCGTCCAAGCAATTGCATTGATGCCATCTTCTCATGTGTTCTCAATTGCTTTAATTTCTTTCCTACAGGAGAGTTGTTTGAGTACTATAAGTGGATGTTCTGGTTACTAAATTGTTATGCCAGTACATAAGGCCTTAGCATATTACACCCCTTATTATACCAGGGAAACAACTTGTCCAACAGCCCATATCCAACACTAGATACTGAACATTATGTTTACATTGAGAAAGGCTTTGTAGAATGATTCTGGTTTGCTTTAAAAAACCACCAATTTGCTGTGCTGAATTCTGAAGCCAGTGTCTCGCAATACCTGTAGCACTTTTTCCATTGAGTTTCATCTCAAATGTTTAATGGAATGATTCTGTATCTTGTACTATCACAATCTTCACAGCTGTCAGTACACGGATGATTCAAAGTCCTGTTGTGAGACTAATTTTGTCTGTACTTTGTAGGTGTCTGGACTGTCCATCGTTGCACAATGGGTTTTAATTGATATCTTGAATGTGCAGTTCTGAATCTGGCCAGGTAGAAGTCGAACATCAGTCGAACTGATGTCAGGAGAAGATTCTTCTTACAAGTAGTTGCTCTATTTTCTGATATGATAAAAGATATTATATCCTCCAGCCAGATCTCAACTAACTATTGGAATAAAAGAAGGAAAAAACCACTCTTTGAGTCTTTACAGAAATTGCTCTGCTAGCCAAGGGGCAAATTATTTTAAGTACAGCTTCAAAGTGTTAAGATGGCTTGGAAGAACACACTTTTTTAAACATTCTGATGTTTTGTTCTGATTTTTTTTTTTAATTCTGATGTTTTTGAAACATTCTCATGTTTTGTGATGGGAATTAAAAGTAGTTGCAGATTACACAAAATTTGAAGGTAGTGACACAATAAGCTATAAGTCGTGATGTGGTTTCTGAAATAAAATGGTTAATGATGACAGACAAACTAAAAATTTTCTACTATTCAGGGTATGTGACCTACTTAGGCTTTTATCTAAAAAAATGTTTCACCCTTAATGAGAGATTTAAACTAGATATGTGGCGCAATCCTAAGAAACAGAAAAAATACCGGGAAGAATATTTGCAAGACCTATGCAGATTTTCCAATTATGGAACTATCTAAGATGAGTCTTGCATCATTCTAATTTGTATATTACACTGTGAAAGACATGCCAGTGACATAAATGACAGACAGAGGAAGAAAAATGCATTGCTTTCCAAGCAGAACACCATAAATGTCTAAATTACCTGAATCAAGAGTACTATGCATGGCATTCATTTGATCTCTAATTATGTCACATAAAACAAGGCCCTAGGGTGGAATGGTCATGCCAGTAGCAAGAAAATGGGGGGACAGCATTGCAAGTACCAAATCAAAGCCTGCTTTGGTAGTAAAGAGTGCTTTCCATACAAGATGACTTGGTAACAAATTACATGCACAAAGGGTGCCTCTGGGCCCGGGGCGGTCTGAACCAGTATAAAAGCCAGTCCAACTGTAGGTTCCCTCATCCACTTCTCTTGCCTTCTCCTCCGTGGTGAACAAGGTAAGTAGCAAGTGCCTTTGTCTGTCTCTTTTTCGCATTTTCCTCTTTGTCTTCTGGCCTCGAAGTAGCTTTTGCTGAAATGCTTGCTCCCTTCTTGTGTTCCAGACTCTCAGCTATTTGCCACTACCACAGGAGGCAGAAGGTATTGGGCTGCCTTTGCAGGGAAACCATGGAGATCAGGGATCTTTCATCTATCCTTCTCTCTATGCAGCCTGTCCCCGCTCCCCAGCCTGTGCTTTTTCTCTTGCAGAGCAGGCTGTCAGGCTGCTCCTCACACAATCGCTTTTCTTCCCCTGCCCTCTCTCCCAGGTGCACCTCCGTCCCACAGCCATGTCCTGCTACGATCTGTGCCGTCCCTGTGGCCCAACCCCACTTGCCAACAGCTGCAACGAGCCCTGTGTCAGGCAGTGCCAGGACTCCCGGGTGATTATTGAACCATCTCCCGTGGTGGTGACCCTGCCTGGACCCATCCTCAGCTCCTTCCCCCAGAACACCGCCGTGGGATCCACCACCTCCGCTGCTGTTGGCAGCATCCTGAGTGCTGAGGGTGTCCCCATCAACTCCGGGGGCTTTAACCTCTCTGGCTTTGGTGGCCGCTACTTCGGCAGAAGGTGCCTGCCCAACTAAAGCTGGTCTGGACGTCCAGTGAGTGCATGGACCAGGAAGCCCAAAGCCAGGTGCCCGACTGAGGACGCAGCTGGTGGCCATAGTTTCCAGAGGGGCTGAGCATCCTCGTGTCCTCCTGCAAAGGAGGAGGGAAGCAAGGTGTCAGCCTGTGCTGTCTGGAAACATGGCCAGCTGATGTCTTCTCCTCCTGCTTTCTTCTCTGCATCGTGACTCCCTGATGTCCTGTGCCATGGGTTCATCCTGAAGCAAGTTGAGACGCATCCAGCTCATCAGCCTCTCTCCGTGTGTGTGGGAGGAAGAGGGGGTGCCTGACTACCATGTGCCCTTGTAGCAGCCCGGACCGGGTCCCTGCCACCATGCGCTGCTTTCTTTCATTCTTTAGACTCATTAAAGTTTACACTGCATTGTACTTTGACGTCTCCTCATGTTTCTTCCCTCCTGAGAAGCCCAGCCAAGCTGTCAAGGGGGAAAGGTGATGCTGTGGAGGGACTAGGGGTGGGCTGGTAGGGGTGAATGTTGGACCTCCACTGTGCCCAGAGGAGCTGAGTGCCCTCAATGCTATGGTCATTGGAAGAGACATGGGATTGTGGAGGGATGTGTGGTATTGTCTGAGTATGAAACAGGTGGCCAGGAGCTCCCACATGGAGTATGTGAATAACAACTGAGGTTGGATACTAGCTTCCAGTAGATGAGGCAAGCTTTTGACCTGCTGCAAGATATTTCTCTGCAGGCTAGCTCCCAACTGGCCAAGGCTCTTTTTGCACGTTACCACTTGCAAAGTGTCCCTGCCCTTCTGTTCCCTAAGCACTTCCAAACCCTGGCAATGGAAGGAGCCCCAAAGGAATTTAAAGGCCATGTCACATCCAGGGAAACTGTGTAAAAGGAAATATGAGTTCTGACTTTCAATTTTCTTCTCTTTCCAGCCCTTCTTTATTCGTCATATTTCTCCAACAGATATGATTTACAGCCGGTTCTACCGTTCTTCTGCTGACAGTATCAAAGACTACTCTGGTGCACAATCCTGGGTTTAAAAGTGCATATTTGCACCAGATGTGGTAGCCAGGGCAACTGTGTAAAGAGAGATGTGAGGCCCTTGATAGATTTTGGCACAATGGGGATGGATTGAGCATAGGTGTGTGAAATGGGTAAGGGAGGGGCATGGTCATGCAGGGATTGTCGTCCCTCACCAGAAAGAGATTAGTAGTTTCACTGACATGTACTGGAAACTCTCCAGAGGGCTACAAGGGACCAGGAAACGTATCTTTGCCCACCTTGGAACCATCTTTTGGTCAAAAGCATCAAGTGTTGTGGAGTCCTTCTGTGTGTGTCACCCTGTCCTGAAGGGTAGTGGCTCTGGAGCAGACATGCAGCAAATCCTCCAGAAACCACACTCAGCATCTGTATAAGCTGTTCCTGGAGAACTCCCAAGCAGTGACTCTTTTCTCTCTCCAAGCAGGGCCCAAGATGAAGAGACTGTGGGAGTGGTACCCTGCCACTTCTGTTCTGAGTGTCTCCTTCCCACGTCCTTATCCTCCACAGGAAATATTTTGGTCCTGCTGCTTTGGTTTTGCTTCACGTAGAGGAGGAGGCAGCTCTTGTGCCGTGCTCCTCCGACTGTGCTTGCAAAGACTCGTGAACCCTGCTTGCTGCTGAGCAGGGTCGAGTGTCCTGTGAAAGTCCTGCCAAGTATTTGGTGGTGCCTGGTGTGCCAGCAGTCTGGAAGGCCAAAGCAGCAGTTATAGCCAAGCCAAGGGCAGGTAGAAGGACGTATATTGATTGGCCAGCACATGCCTTGGTCACTGGGGTGCCTCCAACTTTGCCAGAGGTATCCAGTAGAGAGAGCTGGGAGGGGAATAGGCTTCACTCTTACCCACTGGTATCCTACCCCTTAAAGCAGATTGGAATGAAGGAGAGAAGGACGATGGCAAAAGAGGCAGGCAAATCTCTGCCAAGAGCAAAGCTCAACCTCAGAGAGAGGGTGTAAAACCCAAGAGCAGAGGTGCCCTGACTAGAAAGGCGATGCCTAGTAGAGGGTGAGTGGGTAGAGCATGAGAGAAAGCAAAGGATGGTGCTGAGCCTCGCATGCGGATGTCCAGGCTGAAGCCTCAGGGTTGTGAGGAGACCTGCCCCATTCATCAGGAAAGACTTTAAAGTGAGGGCCTGGAGGGCAAGGGGATGGCATCCCCTGGTGAGGTGGGACGCTCCTCCTCATCACTGGCTGCACCATCTGCCTTTGCTGACGTGTCCTTTCTCCTGGAAACATTTTGGCCTCTAATGCAGTTGCTTGAAAGGAGCTTGGGTGGCTAAACAGGCACGTCATGAACAGGGAAATGAAAAGGTAGAGTTGCAGGGTACAGTTAAAAGCTCCAATTTCTTTAATTGTGATGTTTTGCATGGAAGATGAGACTGTTGGTAAACATATTACATGCGCAAAGGGTGCCTCTTGGCCTTGGGGGGTCTGGGCGAGTATAAAAGCCAGTGCAACTGCAGGTTCCCTCATCCACTTCTCTTGCCTTCTCCTCCGTGGTGAACAAGGTGAGCTGCAAATGCCTTTGCCTATTTCTTGTCTTTCTGCTTTTCCTCTTTGTCTTCTAGCCTCAGCTCTGTCTTTGTCTCAGTCATGCTTTGCTGTGACTATTGCTACCTGTCTCTCCTCTCTTTGCCACACTGAGGGGAGATATGAGAATGTCTTCTCTGTGTTTGCAGTGCCCTTTAGGTGACTGCAGCTCCAAAGGCTCTCTTCCTCCCTCTGCAGCTTTTCCCCGTTCCCCAGCCTGTGTCCTTCTCTTGCAGAGCAGGCTGTCAGGCTGCTCCTCACACAATCGCTTTTCTTCCCCTGCCCTCTCTCCCCGGTGCACCTCCGTCCCACAGCCATGTCCTGCTACGATCTGTGCCGTCCCTGTGGCCCAACCCCACTTGCCAACAGCTGCAACGAGCCCTGTGTCAGGCAGTGCCAGGACTCCCGGGTGGTGATCCAGCCCTCTCCCGTGGTGGTGACCCTGCCTGGACCCATCCTCAGCTCCTTCCCCCAGAACACCGCCGTGGGATCCACCACCTCCGCTGCTGTTGGCAGCATCCTGAGTGAGGATGGAGTGCCCATCAACTCCGGGGGCTTTAACCTCTCTGGCTTTGGTGGCCGCTACTTCGGCAGAAGGTGCCTGCCCAACTAAAGCTGGTCTGGACGTCCAGTGAGTGCATGGACCAGGAAGCCCAAAGCCAGGTGCCCGACTGAGGACGCAGCGGGTGGCCATAGTTTCCAGAGGGGCTGAGCATCCTCGTGTCCTCCTGCAAAGGAGGAGGGAAGCAAGGTGTCAGCCTGTGCTGTCTGGAAACATGGCCAGCTGATGTCTTCTCCTCCTGCTTTCTTCTCCACATCATGACTGCCTGATGTCTCCAGCTGTCCTGTGTCACGGGTTCATCCTGAAGCAAGTTGAGACGCATCCAGCTCATCAGCCTCTCTCCGTGTGTGTGGGAGGAAGCCGTGTGTCCCATAGCTGTGAAGAGGTGCCTGGCTACCATGTGCCCTTGAAGCAGCCCGGACCGGGTCCCTTCCACCATGCACTGCTTTCTTTCATTCTTTAGATTCATTAAATTTTATACTGCATTATAACTTGACGTCTTCTCTTATTCCTTCCTTTCGGTATTGCCCAGGCAAAATGCTCAATGGGAAATCACAGAATCATAGCATGATTGAGGTTGGACAGAACTTCAGGACCTGATCTGGTCCAACCCCGTGCTCAGAGAGGTCAACCTAGAGCCAGTTGCTCTCAGTCCAGATGGTTTTTAAATATCTCCAAGCATGGAGACCTAATCTCCCTAGCAAAGTGTTGCAGTGCTTGGTGACCCTCACAGTAAAAAAGGGTTTCCTGATATTCAGATGGAGATTTCTGTGTTTCCTGTTGTGCCCATTGCCTCTGGTCCTTTCAATAGGCAGTACTTAAAGGAGCCTAATTCCTTCCTCATTGCAAGTTCTCTTCAGGGATTTAAATACATTACTGAGGCACTCCTCCCCTGAGCCTGCTCTTCCCAGCTCTCTGTCTTTTCTACTGTGTCTGGTGTTCCAGTCGCTTAATCATCAACGTGGTCTTTCATTTGACTCTCCAATATGTTCATGTTTCTTTTGCACTGAGTAACCCATAACTGAACACAGTTCTGTAAGTGTGGCCTCATGAGTGAAGAGTGAAGGGGAAGGTTGAACTCCTTCAACTTGCTGGAAATATGTTGTCTAAAACAGCCAGGGTACAATATTAAGCTGNTCTCAGCTGCAAGACCACCGACATCAGGGAGGGAAGTAGCCTTGGTTGTGTGTGAAGTTGTCATGTAGTTGGTGAAGTAGGAAGGGACAAGGTGCCTATCCTGTCCTCTCACAGGCTGTAGTCCTGCACAGGTGATGTTTTGCCCCGTGCACCCCAGTCCCATTTCAGGCAGAGTGAGGGGCACCTCCTGTGCTATCCCATACACAGTAGGATCTCCTACAGTGCCTTTCCCCAGAGCTAAAGTCCTCTTTTCCCTGAAAGCCAGCTGCTGCCAGTGAAACCCATGTGCCCGGGTGTGCAGCAAGGCCCTCAGGAGACGCATTCTCCAGCCACACTCATGAGCCGTGCTGAGCTGACAGCAGGAGAACGGTGGGGTGAAAAGCTCATACTGGGAAGGGAAGGCAGCATCTGTCCAAGTGATCAACGAGAGTAGGGTGCAGCAGGGCATTGGAGCCTTTGGAAAGACCCTCACTACAGGTACTGACCGTGAACCTAGCACAGGCCAGTGGGAAACTGCCTGTCTGAATGTGATGAAATACTTGGGAGGAGGACACAGAGATCCTGGTGTCTACTTACCTCCAGCACGTTCCTGCTGATGTTCTCAGAGTATGATTACTTATAATGAGTTTTGATGTCTCATGGAAAGCTTTCCAAGATTTTTGTTGTGCCTCTTATTGATTTAGAGTGTAGGCTCAAAGAATAAGCATTTGGTAGCCTTGAGGACGAGGAAGGAACATTTGTAAAGCTCCAACACTGACCTTTGGTGCTGTAGCATGGTGGGGGGAGTACATTTAGTGTATCTTGGAGAGGAGTGTCTCTGATTTTCAAATATCCTTCTCCTGTTGATTCGAATATGCTGGAGGCTCTCCAGATAAGGTAATGAAAGGCAAAGAGGATTTGAATTTTTCTTGAAGTTAAACTGCTGAGCGTAAAACTTCACAGGCTAATGAAGGTGACTGTGAAGTTTATATATAAAATTGATGGGGTTAGGTAATAGGCTACACAATGGATCTAGGGACTCCTGTCACAGAAAATTCTTTTTAAATCTGGCCCTGTATTTTGGGGTTGCAAGAAAACGTGCCACATTCATTATGAGAATCCTTAAAGTGAGGGCCTGGAGGGTAAGGGGATGGCATCACCTGGTGAGGTGGGAAGCTCATCATCTGCCTGTGCTGACGAGTCATTTCTCCTGGAAACATTTTGGCCTCTAATACTGTCACTTGAAAGGAGCCTGTTTGGCTAACTGGGCATGTCATGAACAGGGAAATGAGAAGGCAGCGTTGCAGGGAACATAAGCAGTGTCCCCATTTCTTTAATTGTGATGCTTTGCATGCAAGATGAGACTGTTGGTAAACACATTACATGCGCAAAGGGTGCCTCTTGGCCTGGGGGGGTCTGGGCGAGTATAAAAGCCAGTGCAACTGCAGGTTCCCTCATCCACTTCTCTTGCCTTCTCCTCCGTGGTGAACAAGGTGAGCTGCAACCGCCTTTGCCTCTTTCTTGTCTTTATTCTTTTTCTCTTCTTTGTCTTCTGGCCTCAACTGAGCTATTGCCTCAGTGTAACTTTTACTGAGAGCTTTGGTACTTGATCCTACTCCCAGCATCTCTGTTGCTACACTGGAGAGATGTGGGAAAATACCTTGGGCTCCCTTTGCAGGGAAACCTTGGTGACCGCAGTTCCTAATACTCTCCACTTCCCTAAAAACCCTATCCCTGCTCCCCAGCCTGTGT